>JAQFYB010004840.1:0-15268 GCA_034694085.1 Pogonognathellus longicornis
GGGTGGCAGCATGACTGTGAGCACGTTAGACAGTCTCGCAGCTTGACTGTTAGACAGTTAGAACGTTACACAGTCTCGCAGCTTGCACGTCAGCACGTTAGACAGTCTCGCAGTGTGGCAGTCTGGCAGTGTGGCAGCCTCGCAGTGTGGCAGTCTCGCAAGGTGGCAGTCTCGCTTGCGAGACTGCCACCCTGCAAGACTGCGAGACTGCCAACCTTTCAGACTACGAGACTGCCACACTGCGAGGCTGCCACACTGCGAGGCTCCCACACTGGGAGACTGTCTAACGCAGGCAATCCAAGCTATGTTTACCGCCTAATCATATTTTTTTTCCTGCCGCGCAGAATGTCGCACAATCTAGAAGTGCTGCTTACATTAACTGCTCAAGCTGAGAGACTGTGTAACGTTCTAACTGTCTAACAGTCAAGCTGCGAGACTGTCTAACGTGCTGACAGTCATGCTGCCACCATAGCGAATAATGTCTCTGTTGCCCCCTCATACTTTCCAAAATCCAGTCTTGCTGACTAATAAAACTAAAAGCTGAACTGGAACACTCTAGTACATTTGAATGATTTCGTGCTGCGAACTCTCGCCTGGAGGGGACTGGATGGACCCCTATTTAAAAGAAGGGCTCGTGGAAGAAAATGATAGAGGAAAATGCTGTTTCCTTTAGTGTCATAAGTAATATGGTGCGGTCAAACTAACCGGGTCGCGAGTTCACGAAGGTCACTGACCTTATCTTCCTACGGATTTTTCTGAATTTACAAATAACAAGTTAACATTTTACAACAGTTAATATATATATATATATATATTAACTGTTGTAAAATGTTGTTGTTGTCTATAATATATATATATACCTATCGATTTTCACATAGGTTGATGGCCCTTGTGGAAAACTCAAATTTAGAGAAAGATTAAATATTCATCAGTGTCATGATAAAATGTTGCTATCAATTATTCAAACCACTAAGCTACTGAATGATAACTTAATTCTCTCTTCTAGTTAATAACAGCTTAAATAAATTTGCCAATAATCCTCCCATCCATGAGGGAATAAATTAACTTGTTTTGTGATTTGATTAGCCACTACCTATTTATTTTATAATTTACATTTAATGTAATGAAATATTAGAGCATCTACAGTATGTATCACGGTAACTGCAGTATAAAACTTTTTTAATGCATTCTAGTATCATATTAAATATAAATATGGTTAACGGTGCAAACTAGTTTTAGTAACCAAAACTGCAATATAATAGCATCGCAACTATAATTTTTGTTAAGACATTAATGAAGTTATATGAGTCCAAATTCTGTCACCATGATCATTTTGTGCTGCTAAATAAAATAAAATTGATTTTGCTATCAATACATTAATTTCGGCAGTCGTGCAGTGGGATAGATACTTTATAACTCTATGCAATTAATGATTGCTAATAGATTGGATAAAACCTAAAGTGTCAGTGTTAGCAACGATGTTTATCGCATTTTTAATTAACAGTTTAATAAAACAACGCATTGTACTCATTGTAGTGCATTAATATAACCACTGGCGTAGCCAGGGGGGCAAGGGGGAAATCCCCCCCCCCATCCTGAAAAATTTTAGTGTTTGTATATAAAGTAAATTACCTAACCCTGTTAGTTTGGATCCTCAGTTTGATTATTCAAGACTGAGCATCAAGCATTGATCTGTGGGTGTTCAGAATTTCAGAAGAGTAGCACTGTGTAGATTGGGGTAAGAAACTTTGTTAGCTGAAATTGTAGTTCACATTGGGAAATAATCAATGTCGGGATCAGGGTGCTGAATCAATCATTCAAACCACTAAGCTACCTAAAGATACCTTAATTAATGTTTTCAGATGAATTACAGAGCTTCAATCAAGTTGCAAATAGTGTTTCAACGCCTGAGTAAAAGAAATTTGTTTTTGAACAAAACTGGTTTTGAGTATCTATTTTATGATTAACGTTTATGTCATGCTATATTTGATCATATACCTACACAAAGTGTCGTAGTTACCTTTTAAAATGATAATCCAATTTTAGGGCCAAAGAAGAGATACTGACGAAACTTATGACATTAATAAATGTTATCCTTACACCTACGATTGAGAAAAACCTTAAATTTTAAAAATTCTGAAAAATCTAAATTACCCAGTAAATATGAGCTATGTCAATAACATGTGATAAATGTTTGCACTGATATATGTCGATGCATACATTCTGCTACCTGTGTGTGTGGAAAAATTGAAATATATTCTCAACGCGAAGAAGAAAACCCACAACTAGTTCCAATGGCAAATAAATATATATGTAATTTTAGTGCCGATAAAGTTGCTTCGACAAACCCGTTTAACTTTGTTCTCAATTTTTAATACACGTTTAATATAGAATGTTTTATTAACATTTTTAAGATCGAGCACAATACCGTGCTACAATACAACTAATGAATAGTGCAAGGCAGAGATAGTTACAGGATTTACATTGTTTTATTACATGATATGATGGTAATTTTTTCCTCTATCTGCTACAATTTCCAATCTAATTTTAAAAATTATTTAATAATTGTATTTTAAAGAAACAATATCAAAAAATCAAAATCTGGGTATGTAAACTATTATATTAGTGATTATGAAATACATTAGGTCAATGCACTGAATGGAGTGGAACCGCTTGAATTGCTTCACTTTATATTTTTCATAATAATGATATATATATGAAGAGAAAAATGGAGTGAATCAATTTTAGACAAAATAAAGACGGCAATATAGTCATGGTACAACAAAAATACATCGTTTTTTTTGTTCTACCATATCTTTACTGCCTATACCTATATTTTGAAGGCGTTAACAGAATCATGTATTTTTTATTCCAAAACAAAATCTTTCATTGATTTGTCTTCACAGTCGTGTGCAAATAAGAAAGTGTCAATACGACCAAGACATCCTTTAATTATTGACTGCACATTTGATAATGTACTATTTATGGAAGACAAATAATGAGTTTCTGCGGTAGATATATAACAAGTTGCAGTTCCATCGAAACTGGCACCAGTAAAGAAAGTCCAATTTGATTTTCCAGTGGATAGGATTGAGGCCGGTGCAAAGGGAATATCGTTTGACGCTGGCGTTGTGATAACACGCTCAATTCCAATTAAGTCTGATAATGAGTAAAACGAAATTGACTGCTGAGAGGTTTCTAGCAGTCCAGCATGTCCAACCGAAGCCCCATAATATGGAAAGGTGTAATTTGGATTTGATGCTTCATCCTCACCGCTTCTTACGACTAGAGCCGATCCTGTGAAGTTACTTCCAGAATATAATCTCCAGCTAATGAATGTACACATTTCGAAAGTTAAACATTGAATAACCTTTAACATTTGGACGATAATTCAATGATACATGGTACTTACTATCCTCTAGCAGAAAATGACTTGGGGCTAAAAAAGAAGCGACTCAAATCGGAGGTGTTAGGCTCCTTTGACCTAAACGTGATGTAGTTGCCTTTAAAATCTGGTTCGTTGTAGATTCTAAAACTTTGTTCATATGCTACACCAATTGATAAAAAGAACAATGCGACGAGAAAAACGAGTAGTGTCATAATAAAAATTTGAGTTAATTTGGAACTAATTCTTAAGTTAAAAAATTAACAACAATATTTAAACTGTACAAAACCTCCACAGCAATGAGAAAACAAACTCTATCTGAGAATAAAACATAGTAATTATACTCCCACAATATTGTTTAAATATATCCGTATACATGCTTCAAGTTAGTATTAACTATCATCTAGTATCTCATTAGATTATCTTTATCGTATTAAACTGCTTGCCAAATAGTGTTTATATTGTAAGGCATTTATTTGATTCCATAACTGAATTACCTTACCTAGATCAAAATAATTGTGTATTAGCAACACTGGCGTAGCCAGGGAGCCAATTCTTCCACCCCTAACCCCGAGTTCCCTTATTTTTTATATTCATTTTTGCCCAAATTTTTACATTTATTACTCATGTTTTGAGTTTGTCCCTCCCCGAACCAACGCCTATGATTGGCAGTTTGCAATTTTCTATCTTTAAATGTTTAAAATTATAATAAAATTAGAATTAAAGTAGAATACATAGTACCTATAGGTACTATGTACAAAACCATCTTTTTGAAGTGGTTTCTCATTCATACTCTCAAAGTAAAATTCTATTCCCCGTTGTATACATGCATTGATTTCCTGAGAGCATCTAAACATGATTCCAAATAAGCATGCTATAATTTCATGCAGTGACGTATTTAGAGACACAGCCCGGCACCCAACCCAGATTTTTCGGTAGTATGCATAAATATACTGTACCTTTATGTTCTAATCAAATGTAATCAATTTTTAATGTATAGCGTCTTTATAAGTTCACAAACCAACTTAATATTAAGGAACGATCAATGTAGAATATCGTATTGCCTAATATTCATGTTCATTATATCATTTATATTATATATTTCCGAAATCATACATCCATATCAGGCTCATAGCCAGGATTATAAGTTGGGGGTACACCAGGGTTGTATGCAGAAATTGATTTATGGGAGGGCAAAATTCGAATTTAAATCCACAATAGCGTGTTGTAATTGAGTCATTCTGGTGAAAACTAACGTGAAATTTTCATAAGTTTGTGAACTTTGTAGGCAAAACTGCCTAGTTTTTGAGATATTTCATGTGATCTGAGGGGCGCACGTGCACCCTGTGCACTCTCTCTGCCTACGCCCCTGCTCCTTTATGTTACGTCCTGTTGTGGTTATTGTGCCGAATAATTTGCATAATCTCCACGTGATTAAAAGTAAAAAGAATTACAGTCTTATCAACTTATGTGTAAGTCCAAGCTGTCAAACTGGTTAGGCGAGAAAAGTGCATGTAACAATATACATGCATGATAACTGATAAACTTTGGCCTGGCTCAAAGTTTGAAACTAATTATTGATTATAGTTAATTACAATGATGTTGAATTATAAACAACATATCAAAAAATAAAAGTTAACAATCATTAGTAAAACAATGTAATTTTTTGTTAAAAAAATGTTCCATTAAACAGTAAAATGTAACTACCAAGCAAAGTAAAATGTCAATTGTTCACCAAATTATTTGTTAAAAAAGCTTTATTTGTACAACTAATATAAAAGACTATTAATGAATTGCATTGTAGTATGGCAATAAATATTTTAATATCAAACGTTAACAATAAAATTAAATCACAAATAATGTCAGTAATGGGGCATTTAAACATAAGCGACAACTGTGAGATGAATGTTCTTCGTTCTTAGCAACATTAAAGGGTCGTATATATATCTTTCATTTTTTCTAAATAGTTTATATACTTGTAAATTAGATACAACGAGTAGTTCAAATATTCCATACTCAAAATTTATTTAGGAATAATTGACGAATTCGATCAGAATAGAGGTAGTTACATCGCCAATGCAGGCGCGTAGCCAAGGGGGGTGCACAGGGTGCACGTGCACCCCCCAGAATCCATAGAATATCTAAAAAGTAGATAATTTTGGCCAGAAAGTTCAAAAACTCGTAAAAAATTTCGCGCTACGCGCGAATTTGATGATTATAAGTTTGTTTTCACTGAATTAATTCCATTACAACGTGCTATTATGGATTCATATTCGAATTTCGCCCTACCAGAAATCAATTGGGTATAAACAAACTTGCTGTGCACCCCCCAACTTATATTCCTGGCTACGCGCCTGCGCCAATGTAATATAGAGGCTAAGTTTCTGAGACAAACAGTTATAGAGAAGTTATAGAGAACAATGTTTTCTTTTTCTTCAATATTTATAGCAATTTGGATGAAGAAGATATAATACATGAATAATTACAAATGTTTTCATTAGATTTAATATTACATGAGTTAATTTGTTCATTTAAAATATTATATTCTTTCAATTAACTACAGAAATTACGTATTGATTTTCAATTTTTCATTTGATCAGGGATATTACACCAATATTTCTTAGCTTGACTGGAGAAAGCACGAGCACCATATGTGGCAAATTTATCAGTTCTTAACCTGCAAATGGGAGCACGCTTGAGAAACTTGAGAAACATGATTTAGGAAAAACCAGAATTAAACTGACAAAGGTAACAAAGGTGGATAATTGAGATGCACCTTGTTGTCGAGGATACACTAATTTTAGAGACAAAGAACAGCGCTGTAGTTTTAAAATAACCCTTGACCATTTCAAGTTTAAGTAACAATTGACTTTAAATTCGCATCAACTTAATTATGTGAGTAACTGTGATTTGTTGTAAAGTCACAATAATTTTAAACAATCACCCTCGCGTCATTTTATTCCTACAATGAAATTCTAATTTTTAACATAGCCTTCTTTGATATGAATTTTCTAGTGAATAGTTCTGTTTTCATCTTGACTAAATGTCATTTCGCAAAACGAACATTGGGTGCTGTGCTGTGGAATGAGATTTTTCACGTTTTAAATGGACGAAAGAACTGCTCTTTAGATTGTAAAGTGGACTGATTGGTAGGGATCAATTTTTGTCGATGAGTCTTTAGGTGTGTGTTCCTAGTACTACTTTGTCTAAACGTCTTTTCGCAGTATAAACAATTATATGGGTTTTCTCCTGTATGCCGCATTTCGTGACCTTGCAAAATGCTCTTTGACTTAAAACTCTGTTCACAAAATGAACATTCAAAAGGGTTTTCTCCAGTGTGAATTCTATTATGATATTTCAGAGCACTCATCTGAGTAAATTTCTTTTCGCATATTGGACATTCACAAGGTTTTTTCCGGGTGTGAGTTTTTTCATGACGCGTTCGAGCAGCCGACTGAACAAATTTCTTTTTGCAAAATGAGCATTCAAATGGTTTTTCTCCGGTGTGAATTCTTTCATGGATTTTAAGATTGGGCCGATTAGAAAACCCTTTTTTGCAAAATGAGCATTCGAATGGTTTTTCTCCGGTGTGAATTCTTTCATGAATTTTAAGATTGGGCCGATTAGAAAACCCTTTCTTGCAAAATGAGCATTCAAATGGTTTTTCTCCGGTGTGAATTCTTTCATGGATTTGTAGATTAATCCGATTAGAAAACCCTTTTGTGCAATAGGAACATTTGTGACTTAGTGTTTTTCCTATGTGGATAATTCGACCAATGTTCTGCTTACTTCGAGATGCGGTTTTCTGTGTACAATACGAAGTCTTGTTATTAGGTAATTTTCCTCCTCCTGAACCATTGTAAGTGTGACAAGGGGCGGAGAATTCATCATCCACAAATACAGGTTCCTTTAGAAATTTTTGAGTAACGACTTCACGACTCTCAAGGTTTATTTCTGTGTCACAAATGAATAAGAATTTATTATGTTATGCACTTTAAATACTTGGTACCGTAAATGTGTTTAAGTAAAACTATAACGCTATACGCATGCAGCACTATACCATATACGCCATAAAATATAGATATCTACTACACTTCACACATATCTACTACACCCCAACGTCTCCCCAAATTGCCACAAATGTGTCACAATTGCGAAAAATGTTCCAAAACGACAAAATATACTATTAAAAGTATTAAACATAATACCACTATGAAATATATCTACTTACTACACTGTACATAATACACAATAACTTTCTACTACACCCCAATATCCCCCAAATGGTCACAAATGTGCCACAAGTCCCTAATCATGGTCCAAAAGGTGTTACAAGTCAACAAAAAGTCAACAAAAATTGCTCAAAATGTGTCGCCAAAAGTGTCTCAAGACACCCCAAAAAAGTCTTCAGGCACTCCAAAAAGTGTTTCAAGACATCCCAAAAAGTGTCTCGAATCTCGATACACCCCAACAACTGACTCTACTTGCTTACATCGCTACAGTTTATTGTATTTTAGTAAGACTTACCATTAAGTTTTGTCTCCGGCATTGAGACTGATTTCAATAAATCTGACTGTTTCATCTGTATCCATTTTTTAGGATCTGTACCATTTTTTGAGTGATTTCCATCTGCTAGATGAACAAATCTTATTTCACTTACGGGTGCATGATTTCTATGTTCCTCAATCGTAGGTTGTTTGCACTGTTCATTGAGATTCTGTTTGTTATTTTGTAGACCAGCATCGTCGTTTGCAATCGGTATCTGAGAATTTCCTGACAAATTGTCAAACGGAATATAGTTGTCTTCAAGCTTTACATTTACAATGTCAGTCTGGGTATCAAAACAGGTAATGATTATATCATTGTTGGTATTGTTTTGCTGGGTATTGGGATTTCCAGTTTTAGTTGAAAATAAATTGAGAGGCAGACAAGCCTCATTAAATTCTATTTTTGACGAATTACTATAACTTTGACTGCCGTTCTGCATTTGATTGCGAGTATAGACTTGACTTCTTCGATGAAAAACTGCCATGGAAAATGCAACTGTTAAGTCTGAAATGTTTTTCTGAATGGTTGAGAGTTGTTCAGAAAGTTGTGTAAGTTCCCATGCAGAATCGAAACAACTTTTGCATAGCGGCAACTGATTATCATGACTTAATTGAATATCTGTTTTCAGTGTCTCCGTAGTTAAGTCCGAGTGTAAGTACTTGTTACAACAATTAAAAATTATAGCTGGTTTATCAAACGGTACAAAAGCGTGTTTTTCAGTAATTTCAAAGCAAATTAAACAAACTGCTGTTCCCATCGTCTGTTCCATTTTGTAATCTGCGCACCTCAGAATTTTTCTAAACAAACCAGTCAAATAGTCAGGCATGAAAAAATTACATTTTATCAGGGAATCTTCTTCCGACGGGGGAGTATTTTCCCATTTATCTAACTTTACTCCTGGAGAAGGGGATCCCAGGACCCTCCGGTGGACACCTCCGGGGCGGGGTGGTAGTTAAAAATCGATTTCGGGGGGTTTAAATAGACTTCTGGGGGTTGTGTACAATGGACTCCCGGGGGGGGGGGGTTTACAATGAACTCCCTGGGGGCAGTTTGCAATGGACTCCCGGGGGCGGTTAACAATGGACTCCCGGGGGCGGTTAACAATGGACTCCCGGGGGCGGCTAACAATGGACTCCCGGGGGCGGTTAACAATGGACTCCCGGGGGCGGTTCACAGTGGACTCCCGGGGGGCGGCGGTTAACAATGGACTCCCGGGGGAGCGGTTAACAATGGACTCCCGGGGGAGCGGTTAACAATGGACTCCCTCCCAGGGAGTGATTGTTTCACCTATACATTTCGATGGACTGACGCGGCGGGTTTCAATTTTGGCCCTCTGCTATAGGAGCTTAGGAGGTGTAGTTGATAGAGTCAGCTACTTCCTAAGAAAATAGTCTACATAGATATATTAATTCTTAAGATTTATTCTAACATGTCATTGATAGTTGCCACTTTTTCCAAAAATTTCGCCTCCCCCAACGGGTGTAATTTTTGCCATTTTCAAATTTCTCACCTACCTCCGAGGGGGTGATTTACCCCTGTCCCCTTTCAGGGGTATTTAACGCCCACGGCAGGGTAAATTAATCGATTTCCCAACTTTCATTTCATTTTTGGGGGCTGGGTGGGGAGGTGGACCGCTCCTTAGGGGAACTTAGTTCCTGGGTTCCCGATTTTTTTTCATGGCTGCAAATAGTTTAAATATTTGTTATTTTGTATTTGCAATGCCATTAATTAATGTATTTATTTTATTTTAAATTGTTATCAAAATTATGAATTTCAACTAAGTATGTGTTACTCTGTTTCCTACTTTTTAATTCTTCATCCGTCTTCCGTAGTCTGATTTCGTTTTTATTTTTAAAAAACTGATTTTAATTTTTACTTTCATTGTATTATGAGTTTGTATATGAATTCATGGAAAGTTTCGTGTATACAAATATTATATTGTACATTGAAAATATAATACAGGACAAAGCCCAAAATGCATTGTATATATGACTGATTACATGTTAAAGGGTCCGGATGGTCTTGGGAATGGAGTTTCTACAAAACTGTAGCATTCTCCCGGTGTACTTAATTGAAAAACAGTTACTGTACTGATTGTTAATTTGATTTTGGAATAAATATGAACTATAACTAAGCGTGGAGATAGTGTCTGATCTCCCTCTTCTACAGTCTCGCTATTTCGAGCTTGAATTGACTTTTTCTACAAGTCTCAAGTATTGGCTGAAGTTTCTTTCTTCTCTGTATTTATATACTTTTGTCTTAAACCACGGTTCTTAATTTGACACGTATGTTTGCCACTTTGTCTCGATAACAACAACATACTCATGGTCAGTTAAACTAACTTCAACTAACTGGGGAAAATGCCTCCACAGCATTTGAGTAGCTTCTGCGTTCTTATGTTTGTTTAACAGCTCCCGTGTATTATTGTACCTCCGTACCCGATACCCCTACATTTGAATTTCAGGTCGCTTCGAGGAACCTGTAATAAATTATTTGCAAATGCGTGTGTGATTGACTTCAGCTTTGTTTGGATAATGTTTGGATCAAACAGTTTTTTAGCGTAGGACTAGTTTAACGAGAAACTCTATAATAAATGTTGGTGTGTTGGGTGAATATATTTGGACTGCACCTTTACCTCACATCTCCGGGAACATCAAACCGGGGCAGTCATCACTTAAATTACAAGGTTGACAGAATGTTATTATGTGTAAGCTTTATTTGTAAAATTTGATAAAATATACTGTAAGTTAAAAAATACTGCATGAGTAAATAGTATTTGAATTTTTTAATAGCAAATTCAAAAATTAAAATTAAAAATAAACTACCACAATTGTTCACTTGAATTTACTACAGATTTGGGTATTTTGAATACTTTGGAGTAATTTGGACTATAATTAGAATATTTTTGCATTCTCTTGAGAGTTTTGTGGGTGTAGCTTTTTTAAGTAAAATACTCATGATTTGAGTATGCCCTAGGCAACACTGTCGCTTAAGGACCACGGAACTGAATTATTACTCTACTGTAATTACTTCTCTCAAAACACTCAAGAAAATGTAAATATGGACATATATTGTATATACAGTCGGAGCATGTAAATTTAAGTAGGTACTTAATACGCTGATGTTAAATAACCGAAGCAAACAAATGTACCTACAAATTCCATCTAGCCGTAAAAGTAGCACGGGTAAAACCAAAACACAAAACATGCAAGCAATAATACTCAAAAGTTCTAAATATCAGGTAACCGTACGCTACTGTTGGAGGTACACAACAGCTCGCAGTTTTTACAGCTCGAGCACACTACAGCTCGCGACTTTACTGTTGGCCGATTTTACAGTTCCATCCTTCGTTTTCAAGTCTTATGAAAAATTAATAGAACTCTTTGCATCCTTTACTCCAAAGAACTTCTATCCCAAAAACATCGTATGTACACTGTATTTAATGTAATCATTTAAATACCTGAATGAATGGAAGAAATAGTCTCTTTTACACTCGCTCAAAATTTCATGCGGTAAGTGATGTGATGGGTATTAGTAAATTATTATATATATAGTTAGGTACTAGACAGTAGGTATGTGCATTGTGCAGGATGCAATCCAATAAATGTATAGGTACTAGTATAAACATTTAACCTCATGTACAGGATGTTGATTAAGTCGCGCCAACTTTTCAAAGTGGAATATCTCATGAACCAATAGGAATTATGAAATGCGATTATTATCAATCGAAAGAGGGTGAAGCAGCAATCATTTTCGTATATGGGATGACTATCTTCGGTAATTTAATACAGTCGAAACATGGCTTCATATAAAATGATCCTCCGCCATGCTAAAATTCACTTCACAAAAATATTTTTAGTTCAACAAGCACAATAACTAAGCACAATAATATAGGTATTCGTTTTTAGCATCAAAAACATATTTCCCAATGTATCCTATTTTGATGTAGGTATATACCAAAATTATAGCCTATTTGATGGGCAAAAAGGGCAAAAACAATCTCTCCAGGTTGAAATCGAAATTTATTGTAGAATGGTCTTTGCTTGGCTACACAAGGAAAGCGGCATTGTTGATTCCCCTAACCTGCACACTAATATACTGTCACCGGAATCAAAAATAGAAGCCTCATGAGTGTTTTCATTGGTGTGACACATAATACATACTATAAACTACACGGTTTCCTAGGTTTGTATAACTGTTACAAAGATAATATTATGAAACCACATTCTCCATGAAATGTATATCAATCAATATTCAGACTACATTAATGCTAAAAAACTACATGAAACTGAACCAATGAATTGCCATGTCTAACGTACAAAATATTATTTGCAAAGTCACGCATTGAAATGAAAGCTTTTGTTTTTTGCAAGAACGTGCAATGGAAATTTTCTAAAACTTTTTAGAGATTAGACATTTGTTACACTTTGACTTGCTCAATAGTATTTACAGTCATGACATAGTTATTTACAATGAAACACAGATCAACGAGCCAAGTCTCCTTTATAGAAATGAGATAGCAAAGCTACTTACCATCATTAGCGTTGCATAGAGTTCAAAGAAGAAGAAAATGGAAGTAGAGTTTGAATTATAAGAGGGAACTAATCCCTCATTAGACATCCGAAATTCTACAAATGAATTCTCTTCTTGAAGCAAAAAATAATTAAGAGGTAACTTTTATATTCTGTCATACTGCAATGCTCATGATATTTTAGGCATATTATGTTAGTCAGTTAACAGCTTGCCAATTTTGTCAATGTTCGTAAGCATCATCATCATGCTAAATTGCGCAGTGTACGAATCAGGTTTTAGTTTAACAATATACTATATAATGCCATTTCCAGAAATGTGCCACTGATATGGACTGTGCGTTTACCAGCGACAAAATGTTGTAAAAGTACACGTATAGGTATATAAATGTTATAAAGTTCCCTGTCCTTTATAACCAAGAGTCAACCAATATTTGTGTAGATATTGCAACATAATTAAGACTCTTATAATATCAGTATGTAAGTAAATTACATATATCATGGGACCTCAAAAATTATTTGTGATCATTTATGACCGACAAAATTCAAAAACAAAATTGCTAAAAGTATCAGTAAAATGGAAGTAATACGGATAATGTAATGTGACAGTTTTTATTTCACAAAAGAAAACATGGCTCAAAATGAAGAATATTTTTCAAAGTTAACTTACTCAATTGTTGCGAGTGCTGTTAATTTGTTGGCCGGATTTTTTCTCCTGTTTCAAAAATTGTAGGTTTTCCGTAATATTACAATGCTTAGCTTTCGATTGAGGTGGTATGCTGTTTTCTCAGCAATTTCGATTGCGAAACGCTGTGCTGAAGTTTCACGTTCAATTCCATGCACAGGACACCAATATCCAGGACAAGTTTCTCTATAATGATGGGAATAAGATATTTCTTCTGAAACATCGAATGCTCTTGCTTTTATGAGAGAGTCCGAATTTCTACCCGAAAAACTACTTTCTCCAGAGATAAATAAAGGTGAATGCTGGACAAAATTACGAGGCACGTTGAGACACAATTTCAAAATGTAAAATCTAATTTTTACTACAAATCAAATCGAACTACACGTTCAAATATTCTAATCTACACGATTTTACAAAACTCGCGATTCTACGCGATTGAACTACGAACTGACTGATTTTCTTTCATGAAAACTAAAATACATCTTAAAATACAAATAACAATTTTGACAAAAGCACATCATATTATACTATGTTGCTATGACATCCAATATACTCCCACATTCCTTTCCTCGGGAAAGGAAAAACTAATTAACAAATACAATTTGAATTGATACAAATTAAACATAACGATTTGGGATTTTGCTTATTCGTCCACTTCGAGTTTCGACCATCCGAATTTCTTGAAGTTTTTCTGGAACTTTTCTCCCACCGTTTTGTTCCTGGATATGCAAATTTTCTTTTACTCCGAGTGCATCTCCTTTTGATGAGTTTCCATTTGTAGCTTTAGGTACTGCTTTTGAGAAATCGTCATCTGAAGACACTTCGAGTGGGAATAAGCGTTGAAAAGGTCGAACAATACTTCCATGGGCTGTTCTGACTTTGGCTACTCGCACCTGTCCATCTTTTCCGGGATATAATTCCATGATCCTAGCCAAGGGCCACTGCCACCTCTTCTTATTGTCGTCGCCTACTAGCACAACTTCTCCAATCGAGAATTTTCTCACTTTCATAATTTTTCCCCTTTGTACTAACTGGCTGAGATACTCCCTTCTGAAACGTCCTTTAAATTCATCCAGTAATGTCTTTCGGGTTTTCAACTGTTTTTGCAGCATTTTACAGTTTATGTAATCCAATTCTGAGACATCTGGAGTAGGTAGTTCCTGTAAAAACATTGCAGGAGTGAGGGGTGTTAGATCATCCACATCCTCCGTAACCGTAGTGAGAGGTCTTCCATTTATATAAGCTTCTATGTTACAAAGATAGGTTTCCAGTTTTTCAAAATTAACCGAAGATTTTCCTAATATCCGTCGCAACAAGTCCTTCACCGTTCGAATGAGTCGCTCCCAGAATCCGCCCCACCATGCAGCAGAAGGTGGGTTGAATATCCACTGGATCCTTAAGATGGTAGATTCTTTCTCTACTTTTTTCCAATCGATACTTTGAAATAAATTTGATGCTCCCACGAAATTAGTCCCATTGTCACTATAAACCACCCTTGGTCTTCCACGTCTATCCATGAATCTTGAAAAAGCTTCTAAGAACTCTTCGGTACTTAGTGACCGTACTAACTCCAAGTGCACACAACGATAAACCGCACATGTGAACAGTGCTATCCAGACTTTTTCTTTACTCTTCAAAATTAATGGGCCGGCAATGTCAACTCCTGTCACTTGAAAGGCAGTCGAATTCTTCACCCGGTTTTCTGGCAACGCTGCAGGAACTACATAGGACTTTTTACATGAGTAACGTCTGCATGTAACACAACGAGATACGATTTTTCTTATCGCTCTCCTCCCTTGTAGTATCCAGAACTTCTCCCTAATTTTGCTCATGAGAAATTGCGTTCCAGTGTGTCTGTTTCGTAAATGAGTCTCACGAATCAGCAAATCGACCATGGGATGATTGTTAGGCAACAACATTGGAAAACAGAAGCCAACTGTGTCCTCTCTATTTTGCAATTTTGTCTTGACACGTATTATTTCCATTTCATCTCTCTGCACATGAATACCAGCAATAACCTCGTCCTTCGTTGAAAACGTCTCAGTTTGTACGAGTTTTACTAAGATCATTTCCGTAGATTCAATTTCCTCCACAGAAAGTTCCTGTTGCAGATTCCGTGAG
>JAQFYB010004841.1:0-15265 GCA_034694085.1 Pogonognathellus longicornis
GCGTGTTTTTGTGTGTAAAATGTATAAATATGTATGTGTGAAATAAATTCATTTTTGCTTGGATTCTCCCCCCATACCTGTCGTAAATAAATATTTATATCACTGTCACACTTGTAAGGAAAAATAGCAAATCTGACTCACAATCAGCAACCAACTACCTAAAACTAAGCCGAAAGCTACAGACAGCGAAAGAGGCAAGGGCTTTAGTACACAGACACAGGAATACTTTTATGCTTACAATCAAGAAGAATGCTTACATTATTGTTATAATATTACCACTACGTATCATACCACACTATGCTTTTATAGCAGACACTAGACACCTACCACTTATATACCGCACACCTTTAACTAGTAGATGAAGCATGAGACAACACAATAGAAAAGAAAAGGTGCATTTATTTTGACATTTCTGACTAAAGTGACTATGTGGAGGAAGAGTAGTCTGAGAGACAACCAACACATTCATCAATAAGATAAAATTTCTACTATATTTCAGCACGCGATAAATAAGAACGTTGAAAAGATATTAAAAATGTTAATTGCAGTGGGCATTTTTTACTTTATACACTGTGGAAGCGAAGAAGTAGTTTGTCGCCACACGTTGTTCGCTTTGCATGTAAAATGTAAAATGTGAATTCCATGAGAAACTGTAACATTTATTTGTAACTGAGAATTATTAAGAATACTTTTAACTTGTAATTGTATTCAATACATAATACTTTTCAGAGACAGGAAGCCAATGAGAGTTAACCCGTAATTAGATGAAAATTACGTCTCACATTTAATTACTGCGTAAGTAGCATGAGCTCCTTGTCAATCAACTTTTCTATACTCGCTATTCCTATTATTTTCATATGCATATTCATATGTACATGTATAATAGTAACAAGTGCGAGTGCTTATAAATGCACACTGCTCCTCCAACATTTTCTTGGCATTTTCTTCTCTTTCCTGCGAAGGTGAGCGTGTGTTTTTAGACTTCTGCTAAAAATGCAGAATGATAATAATTCAACGATAGGTACCGTGTAAATGGAGTAGTTTAGATATGCGTGATTTGCATCAAGATCAAACTGCTATTATAGCATTACCATTTCCTTACTAATAAACTTCAATAATATTCTGCTAATACACAAAACACACAGCCACATGACGCATAGAAAAGTAGAAATTATTATTCACAAGTCATATTTGTATTATGTAAATGTAGTGTAGTGTAACAGAAATATAATTGCTACTTGTAGAATATGGAATCAAAATGAAATAAAAACGTCTCAGCACTCACATTTTTACAGTAAAAAGTGGTGTGACCGTATAGAATTGCATGGTGGATATCTGTATCAACTATCAAGTGTAAAGGAGTAGAAAGCATAGAGGATGAATGGCCATTGGCCACCCAATATTCCACTTATTCTTATTTATTTAGCTATTACATATTTTATAGTGAATGTAAATATCACATGGATTCTGATTTTTGCTGTACATTGTTATATATACCTATCTGTCGTTTTAGTAGCATAAAATACTAGACGCTTTAATTGTGTGTCTAAAATATTTTGCGCGTATCATTTTTGTTGTTTAATGTTGTGTCAAGTCAAAATACGTCGATTAGAATTTTTTGAAGTTATAATTTGGTCGGAGAACTTGTACACTAGTAGTTGCTGAACTTGTAGTAGTAGTAGTAGTAGTAGTAAAGCCTTAATGTGAGATATAACTAATAGGAAAATAGGATGAGTGTTGGAGGTAGTAAAAAATAAAGCTGCTGATTAATATTGGTCATTGTACTACCTTGTTGGTTTTATGGAGAAAGAAACGTGTTGAGCAAGGAGTGCACGTAGTATAGTTCTGCCTGTGTGCTGTGTCTATGTGTGCACTGTGTGTCTTTGGGTGAGTGAGCGTGAGAAATATTTGAGTGTGAGAACTGCCACACCACAACACAACAAAAGTGTTACTCTCATAAAATAAAACGTCTAAAATGCTGTTGTCTTGTTGTGGCCTCTGTTTGTGCTCACTCAGAGTGCTGTTCTTCTCTCTGTGTATCCAGAGAAATGCTCAAATTCCTTGTTCTCTGATTCTCTGTAGTCGGCTGCACACTAATTTTACTGCGTAAACTGATAAACTAAAAAAATTACACTGTACTACACAGACACTTTTTACTTCGTCCAGCCATCTCCATTTTTGTCCCTACATGCAAACATTCTTTTTATTCGACCAAAACTAAGTCCGCTGCTTTATTCAGCACTACCCACAACTTACGCACAAACAACGCACACAAACTGCCCCACAACAACTTTCTCATAGCTGTCTAAATACATTTATTTATAATTGCAATCATTTTTGCACCAATCATTAAACTGGTCTTCATTACAAACTATGCAAATATATGAAATATGATTTTGTACATGTGACGACATCGACGCTCCCACTTAAAGTACCATAATATATTCTTACACTCTGCTATAATATCACGTAGGAACATTTTAAACTAAATGACTACTTGCATTGACATTCATTTAATAGATTAGATTTGTCCAATTAGATTTACTTTAACTCAAACAATTCCAGCATTAACATCGGCTTTGACTTTGGAAAACGTATAAAGTATTATATATCCTAATATCCAGTCTGGATAAGCTTAGCATTGAAATAATGCAACCTGTAGCTAAATCACAGTGTCACCATTGAATTCCACAACAACGCTCCTTCATATCTTAGAGTTCGAGTTAATTGCCAAATAATGTTAACTTTGTTGTCCTTAAAACAATTCCGAGTGTTTTATTTTGTAAACTTGGTATTTTTAAGTAGATTACAATATCATTAATGGTTTACACAAAAACTGAGACGAGTTCTGCAAAATTATTGCTGCGAATGGACAAGAGCGTGTAGGTGGTTGAGAATTTGAGAGATTTTGAAGCTATACTGTACTGTAGACATAAGTAGAAGGTATTTGATATGCTTTATATGGATTTCCAAAGATTATTTTATGTAGGCGAAGCGATGTCAAGAGTCATGCAAGACATGTAAATAATGCAGCACTACAAACTATATAATTATAGCATGAAATGTATAATATGATACGCAGAACGTTGAAAACGCATAAGAACTAATAAGAAGCGAATGAAATGGAAGATGAGAAAAAAGACATTTACATCCACCTAGTGCACATCTGGACTATACAGACATTATAAATTATTTATACATTATAACGAAGGTAGTGTAGATTCATTGTACAGATGCAGATTGTAGATAGGAATAAGAATACCTAGGTAATTTAAGTGATGTGATACAAGTTAGAAGTACTTTTTACTTATAGTATAGTGGAAGGATGTGTATGAATTATTCTGAACTTATTGCCCGTAACATTATTGTACTATATTGTTTCATTCATAAAAGTCAATTTTATTTGAAAAATTAGCAAAAAACAAATTTACCCAGTACAATGACAATACATATCGCACAAACAGATATCTCATTTTTTGTCTGTTAGTGTAATGTCGGTGCGATTTGCTACCTGGGTAATCCCTATTTCATACCGTTTTACAAATTTTGAATTTTCTCCGAAAGTGGCACAAATTGGAATGTAATTCCAACTAAACATCAAAATGAAATACCATATCTATCGTTTTGTAAAGCAAAGTGGGTGGGATCTGTTGGGATTTTTGATTCAATGGGCAAGTACACACGGACTTATTGGAAAAATGATGGCAAACACGATCACAGTGAGATGAGACAAGGAGAAACCTTCAACCTGCTCGAAGGCCAAGCACAACAGACAAGAAAAGGAAAAGATTTGATGTGCGTACATGTGGAGATGTACCTAGCTGCACTTTGCAGATGTGTGATGCAAGATGCAGGAGAGTCAGAGAGTAAAGAGAAGAGAAAAAGTGGCCGCCATGGCAGAAGAGTCGGACGGTGTGAAGAAAAAGAGTCGGACGAAGGTTGGCGAAGGAAAGGACCGAGGACGAGATGAGAGAGAGAGACATTGAGACAATCGGACAGAGCAATGAAGCAGCAAAATGAAATGATGGGCTCAAGTTTAAAGTTGAACTCGTCTCAGTCTCTCGTCTACTCTGCTCCTTCCTCCAATCCTTTTCTACACACCATGCAACCTTCTCAACACATAACATGTCTCAGTCCCCGGTCCGACACAAAGCACTGTCTCCACACAAGACCCACATAGTCACCAGACCACTCACAAATGTGCACAGCATACAACACAAATACAACTCACATCGTCACATCCAGCTACAACTGAACTGCACTGAAAATGAAACATCAACCTGTTCACTGTTTCTTGCTAATGTGAGTCACAGCATCCAAAGTGTGGTGTATACACGATACACCCATTCTGCACAAAAGAGTTTTGTCTGCTGCAGATAGCTAATAGCCGTTCATCTTTCATCTTCGCCTCTCCTGTTCCTCTCCTCTTGGAGTAGCATGTACAATCCTGCATGCATGTAATATTTACTTGGACGAATCTTAAGAAAGAATGAGGGAGAGAGTTGGAGAAGGAGGTTGAGAAGGGTCTGAGCACAAACAACGCAACATGTGTTCTGACTCGACTTCAGCCCAAGAGTTTCTTCACACACTCTTCCTCATCTTCTGTCTGTGTCAGTTCAATCACAACCACTACACTACATTTATACACAATACATTCTGTACCCTTAGTACCCTTAGTACATCATACAATAATATTATATCACAATCTCAACCATATAAAATATTACTTTATCATCACATGGCTATACACATACTGACATAGTCCATGAACATTTCATAGTACACATAACACATGTACATGGGCCATGCACCTAGACAGCCCAAACTGTAGTTTGGATAACACACAACAAACATGCCTTTATAAGTATCAATAGTATAAACCTATTAGATATACTAACTAATAATAAAGTCATAATATGATAAAATCTCTGCACTGCACATCCTTGAAACGTTTTACATTTATGGAGGGTAAATAACACGGCCGAGTGTAAAACTCCGACGGACAGAGTAGGAGGAGGATGCCGGATGAATTGATGTTCATCTCCAATATTGCCGTGTAGTTCTACAGGGTGTCTCATCTAGCTCAGCCATCAAATAATAATTTCACTTACTTACTTTCACTTCAATTTGCCTTACAAATGTTCAAAATGATTTTCTCCTTGAATAACACAAGTTTCCCACCTTTATTCCCAATTTCGACGAGCGTTAGACAATTGTATTGGAATTATGTGGGAACAGCAATCAACAATCCGTTGCTTTAGGTCATTCAGGTCAAGAGGAGTGGTGTAGTAGACGCGAGATTTGAGATATCCCCACAGATAAATCGAGTGAGGTCAGAGCATATAAGATACAAGAAGGTTTACAGCTGTGTATTAAGTTGAGGTCAATTCTTCAACGGCCGCTTCACCCAATGAGTAATTCTTTCAACGGCCGCTGAAGCATGTTTCAGCCAATGAATGTGAGTAAGTGGCATAATGCTAACAAATCAAAGTGAGTAAGTGAAAAAATGTGGCAAAAATGCTAACCAATCAGACTAGGCTTCCATCCATTCACCCAGAAATTTGAAATTCCCTGGCCTCGCTAGTCCAGCGAATTTCAAATTTCATCAGGCAAAACCAAGCGAAAGGACTACCCGTGTATTAAATAGCATAAAAGCATTGAGTGAGATACCCTGTAGTAACATCACTAGCTTATTGACTTCTGAGTTGAACGCAGTGCGAGGCATAAACATAGTGAAAGCACCCAATAAAGTATTTGCTGGAGCAATTCGATGAGACATACTGTATCCTCCATTCATTGCCTCGTATGTCTTGTGCTTCATATTCAATCCTCGTTGTCGTATGTGTAAAATGTGTACTAGTACTGTGTTAGCAACTACTGAAACAAGACGCACAGTCTCCCGAGAGGTCTAAATCGCATGTTCTTATTACAGCTTCAAGTACAAACATATTTCAAGATAAAACAAGATAAAATTATAACGTTTATAACATTTAAAACCTATGTTATAACTCTAGCTCTCAAATGCTATTTTCATTCACTTTTTAGTTCTGCATCCATCAACCTGTCCAAGGCTGTATCTAGATCTAGCGGCAGAGCACAAGGCAAGTCCCTCCCCCCCCCCCGAAATCTCAACAAAAGAAGAGGTAATTTCGGGCACAAAGGTGCCCTAAATCGCGAATTTTATACTTTTTAGGTCGATTTTGGCTCGATTTAGCTAAAATTAAAAAAATATAAAACTGTCATTTATAATAATATTTTTATCTTTGTGCCCCCCCCCAAAACCAAATCCAGGATACGGCCTTGAACCTGTCCTTCCTTCGTACAATTTTATTTAACCAACAGACACAGAGACTCATTCTTGTAATCTCGTCTCATGTTTGCACTATTATCATATCGGCAGCTACAGTGCAGTGCATGTAGAGCGAGCAGATGGAAAAAAGCTATTATAGTATGAGACTATGAGGGTATACCAATATAATATAAATAAGACACCTATAGAGATATGTTAACAATAAATTGCTAGTAGTTACAACTTTACCAGACCCATGCAAAAAGAACACATGTAAAGTGTTGCACGAATAAATTTGAAACGAATTGTAAAATATGACAAGACAGTTTAGCAGGGCACTTATTAACTTGTTGCTCGAATGAGTGAGGAAATGTGCATAGCTCCGAAAACTAATCTTTTGTAAATGGCTTCATGCAGTTAAGCCTACTGAATATCCAAACTACGGTTTGGGCATTCGAGGAACTGCACCAACACCGAACACCACTACCAATGCAACCTAACCCGTTCCATCCACAATAGCATTCAATTACAACATCTTAAAAGTCCTCACCAAGGTACATTCAGTGGCGTATCCAGGATTCAAAAATGAAGAGAATTGAAGACATGACGAATTAAGTAAAAATTAAGAATGCACTGCATATTTTATGCACAGTATAAAAAATAGTGAATGTTAGGGTCAAAATTGTGAGGATACAAGCACGTGGAACAAGTGCACCCCTCTCGTTACACCTTTGCTTGGGAATCATCAGTACATGCTATACTGAACAACATTTGGATTCTCTGTTTAGTTTATTGCCAAACCTTCCATGAGATTGATTCCATTCCATGTAGAATTGAAGAATAAAATAAATACTAAATAATAATGATAACACGTTTGATTCAAATGGATGTGCGTGCTTTCGCAGCATTGTAACACTTTATCTCATATTTTGCAATTAAACGTGTTTTTCGCATTTTTCGCATTATGCGCGTATTTTTTTTTGAAAACGCGAAATAGGCAAACCCTGGTTGAGACGTCTCGTGTGGAGTCGTACTTCGTACATGAGAAAAAGACTAACTAAGATTTTATGTCTAAAAGTAAGTAATTGTTGAAAATGTCTAATCTGTTATAAAACGTGTAGTTCTATATGAAATTAAAGTTAAAATTGATGTGGAAAAGTATATAATTGTGAACATTTTATTGAAGAGAATAGACTTTATTCGTGTAGAAAAAGCATCATTCTCAAAAATATGTATTCCGTTCAGTGTGCGGTAGTGGTATACTGTTTGAACATTACTCACATGCAAATGAATAGAATACTGTTACAAAACGTTTTTCAGAAGGTTTGACGTGTTCGGGTACGAATGGCTCATGGAACAGGAAATAGGTCAAAGGAGTATTTCCCTTTTCTTTTGTAATAATACTACCATTCTCCTAACAAAACTACTCTTGTAAATCGATTTACTGCCATGTCATTCTGTGCTTTGAAATTAGTTAACATCTTATATTATAGCATGTATTTTTAACACTAACAAAATGAAACACATTGTGAATTCATGAGAAACAAAAGGGGTTTTGTGTGGAATACATAAACATTTGGGTTTAAAGTTCATTGTGTACAAACAGAAAATAAATAGAGACAGACAAAGAAGAGCAAACTAGATCAACTATGTCAATTGGCATTCTTAATCGTACTTTACAAACTTAACTGCCAATGAATGAGCTACACTTACACCAATTGAACATCGTATAAATTGTAAATATTTCAGCCAGAGATCCATATGCTCCTCCTCCAAGCAATACTATACAGATAATCAACAATGTGTGATTTGATATATTATTGTACTTCATTATGGTATATGTCATATGTAGGTAGGTAATATGTAGGTATCAGAAAGCAGGAAATCACATAGTAGAATCAATTAATTAATTAATTTGAAAGGGTAGTGTATACCTAGGTGTTTGTAGTTAATTACACTGTAAATGCCATGACTAAAGTGATAGAATTATGTATAAAAGCAAAAGGAAAAAGCAAAATCTAAAAGCAGTCGGAATAAAGTCTCACATCTACTGCCAATAAAGTAGTACAGTATTTAATTCTGCATATCCGCGGGTAAACGTATATGTATTGTTTACACAAAGTAAGTTAATCCTCGGGACATTTGAGACGAAGACGGAAGGATTGGAATATTGGAAATAAAGACAAGACAAACGGAGATGATCGCAATGAAAAAGGTAATGAATGCGAAAAATAGCAAATCGAAAGCAGAGTTTAAAGATTAGAGTTTATTTATGTTGGCTGCGTCGTAAGTTCCTCGCTCCGAGCGAAAATTCCTTTCTTAATTCATTCATGTCTTTAGCACCAAACTCATTCCACTAACTCAGCCACAGTTTCATTAGACAATTACACAACTACTAACTATTACATGTATATTTTATATTTATAACACACTCTTGTAACAACACTCAAAGTGCATGTTGAACGTACACCAGCCCACACCATATACAAATATATACAACTTCACGTGGAGTCTTCACAGTCTTTACAAGCTCAAGGCTTAACGAAACAGGCAGAAACATTTATTTATGCTATTTTTATGTTCGTCAGTCATCAGTTGATTGTGCAGACTTCCCAACTGAGAAATCACAGGCGCAGTCTTTTCCATGAGATGCCTTCTTTTAGCTATATATACGAGTAAAAATGCTCTAATGAAGCTAAATACGCTTTTCATAGTTTGCATTTGCTGTCATGTCAGTATAACAGTCAGCATCTTATTATTATTAGAATAATAATAAATATTTAGCTGTACTCGTATTTTATTAAGCTTCAGGCCATACACAACCAACTACCAATTTAACAGCCAGCCAACGGCAGCTGCTTCTGTTCTTCAGAGATTCCTTATTATACCTAAACCCCGTTCACTTGCACCGAACTGTAGCTCATCGCATACATCCATACTAATCCACTATATAATTATTACACACATCTCCACTTCATTCTCCGCCCTTTTTTCTTTCAGCGCATTTTAGCAGAAATGATGAAAGAAGGATGTTGACGTTTGCTAATAAAAGTGTTGAGAATTTATATTTGCAAATAATGGACGGGGCGCTGCAGTGGAGGCCAAATGAGCTTTGCGCTAAGGAATTGGATGACGAAAGGAGTTTGTAAACTGACAAGTTTCAATAATTTCGATGTAAAACAGACAGAGAGTAATTAAATTAATGATGAATGACTAATGAAATGAGAGTAATGCCATGGGTAACTTAATGGACAATTATAACGACATCAAATCATCCTTTAGCTTCGCCAAGGCTAAACACAGTGTGGAGTCAATAGTAGTTGACTAACGGTACAACAAAACAAAAAACCTCGCTGTGCTGTGCGTTGATCCTGTATTTCCATTACTCCATCCCAACAAAGACAGCGTGCAAAAACGTGTTTCGAATCCCCAGAAATCTGCACATGACGAGTCTCTGTTTGCAGCATCGCTTGATAAACAACATCAACAGTCCTCATTTATGGAGCAATACCAAATATCATCATTATCTGCTACAATTACAGTTAAAAGCCATATGTATACTATACAGATCTAATCTTTGTACACAGCTATACAAACCGGCTAACTATACAACTGTAATATTTATATGCAATAATATTTTGCTCCACTGTTTAGCTAAATGTACGCTCCACAAGTCGTGCCGACAATAAGTATGTACACACAAACAAAATTTTGTGTAGGATGGCATTATGAATAAAAGAGAAGTAAAACACATGAAGAAATCACGACCTCACCGACTCGTGGTCACTCAAGACCACCACCTAATTGTAATTTGCATTAATTATGCTTCACTCTTAAAATAAATGCAAGCATAATTAAAATTCATCAACATATTACCTAATTAATAATATTATTGAATACCTATTGTATACCACGCTACACACTGTGGTAGTTAACTTTTAAAATGATTAGGCCTTTTTAGTACCAAAGAAGAGGTACAGATGACACTTATGACTTATGACCTCAAGAGATGATATCCTTACACCTAAAGGTTAAAAAAATCACAAATTTTAAAAATGTAAAGTTTACTGAACAGCGCCAGTACTGTATATAACTAACTCCCCACTAACTCTACAGTTTGATTGGCAATTGTGTAAAGTTCAGTAGATTCATTCTTCGACATCGCTATCATTGCACAGTATGAAAAAAGATACGCGGCGATACTGTAAAAAAGCACATTATAAAAAGTAAGTAGTTAGACAACGCAGGGAATGTCAAAAAGACAGAACGTGCGTACACCACCATCACCATTGACCACCACAACAGGAAATGAGGAAAATTGAAGACTTTCAATTTGCATCTGAATTGACGATGATGGTGATGACTGCAAGTCAGAGCACAGTCTTTCTTCGACCATTGCACTGCATATACTTATCGTCCAAAAACCATAAACGCTACTTATATTTTATATTGTATACTTATCAGCCTGAATCTCCCTTTGCCTGCATGCCAAAGGATTTAAAACAAGAAATGAGATTTGCACTAGCATAATGAAATGATGTATGTATCGTTAGATAGTTAGATCTCATATGATGTGGAATCTTGTCAGTTGAGTCAAAACCTAGTAAGAGACAAAGACGAAAGCCCCAAATAGAATAATAGTTCATTTTGCATCAAATCTTTCAAGAATATTTTGAATCATTCCCTTTACTCAATTTCCTCTTATACTCTTCATACTGCACAATCAAGTTATATGTGAAAAGAAAAGTCTCATGTACTCACACATGTGAAAAAATCTTACTCATTTTAATTTCACTTGCAAGCAATTTCCTACAATACTTTAACGATGTATGTGCGTCAAAACAGAAAAGTATAAAGTATTGAACAGGAGACGATATATAGATAGCTGAATATAAGACATTAATTCTCAACTGTATTATAAAGATTATACCTATAACATTACATACAGGAGGGAGACGTATGTAGGTTGGTTAATTGTAAAGGATTCGGATTTCCGTCAAAGATAATTCAAGTGTGGATAAATCACTTTGCCCGCACGCCGACACGGACCATCTAATATGAAGAACAACTACCATTCCTATGTTTGCACTGAAAACCATTTATAAAACTAACACAACTATTTTTACCTTATGTCTCCAGTCCAGTCTTACAATATTAAAACCACTACTCTTCTTTCGCTATCACTCTCTTACTCTAGTCTTTTACAGCCATTTTCAATATCCTTTAAACATCTTTTCCTCGCATTATGTTGGTTGATCCTTTTACATTTTGTAAAACACGCCAATGCACTCAACTCCGCTCTTCCTCTACCTTGTGTAATTATATTTTATTAGTGTACTACAAATATATGCACAGAAGAAGACGACGAAAAAAGGGAAGACTGCTCGCTTCCCGTATTAAGTATCACTGAAGGAAATTAGAAATGAAATAAAAAGGACGGATTTTTGTTGGTGGAGTATTGTGCTCACACCAACAGCCAGAAGGGAGCACAGTTCATTTCACCTTTGACATTAGCATCAACACATGCAGCATCTCCTGTAACCACCAAACAAAAGATCTTCCACCAAAACTCTTTCCACCACAACTTCGTTTTTCAACTAATCTCTCACTCAGCCAATTATATATCCTTCCTTCTTCACAAAGATATTCACATTCCATGAAATTGCTCCTCAACATCTATTCCACCATTTCCATCTACATATATTTACCATTAAACCGTAGTACGGTTTAACGAAAATCGGACTTTATGGACACCTACGGTTTATTAGAAACTAAGGTTCTTAAATTAACATATATTTTAACCCGTTAACTGGCTTTAACGCGGAGCATTCGAAGAGACCCAATATGTTAATAAATATTTTGTTACCGGAGTTACTATTGCATGTCCACGTCCACATTCATTATTCTGTCAAAATTTGGCAGAATGGACCTTGGTCCAGCCAATGGGTCAAATTTTTGGAATTTTAGCCAGAAGGTCAACGCATACAACGCATGAAAAGGTGGGATGCTGTATTGGTGTGCCAAATATCATCTTCCAATATACTCAATTTAACCGAAGTTATCATATTGACATATAAACACGCAGACACATGAACAGGCACATTTTAAGTTCTAAAAGATCCCGAGAGGTCTAAAAAGCAGGTGGTAATAAATGGACAAGTAGAATTCTAACCAACTCATAAACATAATACCGCTATTACTTGCTATTGTAATAATGCAGTAGGATGTTGCATGCAGCAATAGAACATACACATACAGTGTGTACTCATAGATAAATATCTGGATAATCATAATAATGCGTTGTTTCATAACAGGTAGCATTTTGTATTCAATTATATTGTTGTGTATAGTATACTGGAATGGTTCTGTAAAAGCGAATAAAAGGTATGGAATGGAGTATGAAAGTATAAATTTGACATGAGCATCAGAAGAAATTTGACTTGTAGGATGGGGATGGAGCGCGGTGGCTGGGGCGACCATTCAAATGACATTCACACAGCCGCATCCTCACTCAGCCAGCACTGGAAATAATTATTCTCGTCTAGTCTGCTATTCAATTTCGCCTCCAGCCCTCCACCACTCGCAATACATCCAACATTATTATATTCATTTACTTCAATTGTTCTTGTACTTCATCTACTCTTTTATGCTACTTGACTACTTGTAGTGGTCTTGTAGCTCCAGGGACGTGCAGCAAGCACTAACTATAGAAATCAAAACACTCGCAGTGATTAAGCAGCAGCTAATTCTCCAATACCAGTTTTGTAAATTGCATCAACTTTTTATAAATAATTTATGTCTTCTAAATTTATAATAATATCAACATGACATGTAAAAATTGCGTTATTTTTAATATTGACAAAGGGAACAAAAATTAAACCAGTTACAACAAATGGTTCGATGGACAAATTTCATTTCTACGTCACATCATAGTAAAAGGCTTTCTGCAGAAGGGCAATGTTTGGTATTAGTACTACTAAGTATAGTAGTAGTAGTAGTGACACATTGAACTTGAAAGCGTAAGACTTAAGGTGGCTAAATAAAATCCAAGTAGTACTTTTATTTGTCTCGGGGGACAATGAACGCATTTAGTCGATAAAACTGCTCCGACAGTATTCTGGAATACACACAGGAGCGGAGAGTGCAAAGCACAAAGACAGCACCCTTATTACGATTCGCACTATCGCACTGTAAAATGTGTAAACCAACTTCCCACCCGCAGTTTTTATTTTGTGCGTATTGTCGGTCTATATTTCTAAAAAATCTTTTTAGCATGAAAAGTGTGAGATATAGTGCGCCTAGTCCTATATATGCACTTAAAATACGAATTAAAGTGTATTCCACCTTTGATTTCATTTTAGGCCTTTATTACGGCTCTCCTGACTTTAACTTGCCATTTCGCACGCAGAAAAGACGACAAAATAAAATTCTGTTTCAATTTGACTCATTATATAAATACGTGATACGTACACTGCCACTTCGAATTGCGACTATCCCATTCTGTATTTATTTAACATTAACTTAAACTTCAGTACTTCGTCACGTAGTTAATTCTATGTGGCTCCTGATGAACTCGCTATGCTTTCCACATTATAGTTTTTGCATAAACATAACATGTGTGTATGTACCTGCGTTTACCGGGCCTTCGATTTTTGTAAATGCGCCCTCCGGGCGGGAATGGGAGCGTCCCCCCATGTGTAGCAAATTTTTAAATTTTGTGGGGATGGGGCGGGTGTTTGGTGGGGGTGAGGTCGCCCTGGTGGTGGGGATGGGGGCGCCTAACAATAGATGTTCCTACTATATACACAATTGTGTAGTAATATTATTAATCATATTCAAAGATAATTAATATACAATTGATATAAGAACATAATAGGGGTATTCAAATTCTTTACTTTCTGATTACACACTTCTGATTATCCGCCACCTTTGGCGGCGGTTTGTGGGAGCCAATCAGGTAGCATAATCAGTGAGTGAAAAGTCATAATCAAAAAGTAGCTCCAGAGCTACTTTTCTACTTTTCACTTCTCTTTCCCGTCTTGCTTGTTTGTGGAAAGCGTACTGTTTAAAATTCGCGCAATATCGGGGTGAGCTGTAATTTAAGCAATAATTAAGCAAGGGGAATTCAATATCATAAGTGAATAAGAGAATAATCCAGAATTGAGAATTAAGAATTGAAAAGATTTTGAATACTCCTAATATATTACTCTCTTTCTTACTATTGGAGTTGAAGGACAACGCCGTAGATGAACTCACTCTTTCTTTGTTCACAGACCAAAACGTATACTGTATTATAGTACACTTGTTAACTTGCTATGAATACATTCGGTGCTTAGGAGGATGCCTAGATAACAATTCAATATATGAATAATGTCGTGTCATGTGTGATTTATTTAGGTTTAGACAGATATTTTGTGGTGTGTATTGAATTGTAAATATCTCAACTCAAATTTCTTAAAATTCATTCATACGAAGAAATGCATTTTTCGGGTCTAGTGTCAGTGCCCGGCAGTGTGGAGTTTGGGGCGCCTGCATTGGGGTGCCCGGAGGGATTAGAGCGCCCCGGGGATATATCTCCATATCCCTACAAAAATCAAAGGCCCGGCGTTTACTATATGAACTGAATTGTTTTTGATACTTATAAGTTCATGTTGTTATGCAATTATAAATGCAAGGACCACAACTACAACTATAATAACGTAATGATAATAGTAAGATGGAATTGGTTATTGCCATATAGTCAAAAATAATTTAAGTTTGCTTACAACTTGTTCGTTCGAAGTATGTACGTGAATAATACACAGAAACGTAAACACAAGTTGAAAGCATTACGTTGTGTACACACTACATACAACACACGTAAATAAGTCTGTTTCTCTCACACACATGCACGTACAACAAACATTGGGGCTTTTCAAATGCTCGAGGTTAAAGCCAGGTAACAGGTTAAAATCTGTTAAAAAGTTAAAAGTTAAG
>JAQFYB010004842.1:0-15263 GCA_034694085.1 Pogonognathellus longicornis
TTTATTGCTATCAAAATTGTCTCACCTTAGAGTGCGCTTTTAAACTGTTTTGAAACTTGTAAACAAATGTAACAATAATAGCTGCTAATGAATTATAAAGCTGACAAATTCTCACTCAGATATTGATTGTTGACAATATGATGCTATTGTAAAGAATGAAGCATACAAGTAAAGAAATAATTGACATTTCATTGTAAAAGATACTAAAATATTCTTGTGTTTGCGTATATATTACCAATGTATATAATGTAAATACAGTTCGAGTACAAAAAAGTACTTGTCATATTTTCTTAATTATTATAATATACTAATTTTAAGTCATGACAGAGTGCATGATAAGAATATTTAAAATAATAATATGTGTTTATTGTTGTAAATTGCATGGAAATAGACTGAGAGTAGCTTCCACCATTACAAACTTATAATATTATTATTAGGAGAAACATGGATATCAGCAGACTAATATTGTAATAATACTGCTGCATGCAACGTGCTGCAATGATGGTCAGATAGCATAGCGGGTGAGTGATGTCGCCTATACTCATTTACACTGAGCGGGTTGGTGTTGTATACTTTGTGTATGGAGGTTGGTACTGTAGCCGGGTTGGTGATGTCGCTGGGTTGGTAGGCCTCGGTTACCCTGTTTTTTGTCTTGCAACTTCTTTGACGAGAAGAAAAAGAACAGAACATGAATAGATCACTCAGTCAAACACTCTTCAAGGCCAGTTTTGTAATGACATTCAAATATGTTTTTGGTCGCTCTCTTAATGTATTTCTTTGAATTGCCTCAGGCTATATTATATATAACCTATAGAGACCATGAACAGCAGAATCAGTTTGGCATACTCATGTTATAGTCCCTACTTCGAATTCCCCAAAAGTTTCTGAGAAAAAAATTCTATAAAGTATTGGTGTATTTTTTCGAAACTTACCGATAAAGATACTTCTCCCTACTTTTAACATTTTTAAAATTAAAATCTTACTAGTTATGATTTTTCAAAAAAATGAGTTACACACGCATATTAAGTTGGAGCGATCTGAGCGCCTCTGTGAAGCGCATAGTAGGTATATATTTTAAGAAATGCAAATATTATGTGTACAATTTATACACAATATAGGTGTAACTCATAGTTTATGCAAGTAATTTGTCGTTAGAGCTTTTTATAATACGAATTACCTAAGTAGAATTGAAAATTGAATTATATCAAATCTAAGCTAATGTTATGTCTACTCAAAGGTTATTGCTCTTCCATTCATTTGCATTTTCACATCAATGTTTGCAAAATTATGATCAAAACAGTTGATATGTAAAAATGAGACAATAATAGCACATCAAACGTAATCTTATTTTTGATGTTACATACACGATTCATATTATTAGCACTGTATCGTAGTGGTCTTATAAAAACACGACAGTGTAATTTGTAATGTAATCCAATTAATGCATAAAATGCATTATGTAGATTTTGTAGATTCACTCACACTGTGTGCATAATTCATAAAGAGAGTCAGTACTCAATCTCGCCAAAGAGCCAGACACTCTTCTAATCGGTTTTTTACTCTTCTTTTACACGCTTTTTGCATTATGTCAGCAGATTAGATATACCTATCCATCAGTATTATTATGCAAAAACTTTCAGGGTCTATTCATGTAATGCCTCAATATATTATATTATGTAACGTAAAAACCTAATGTACCATCACTACTTGAAACTTAAAAGTAGTGGAGTCATGGAGTGGATTGCATGAATAGTGTTAGCATTTGATATGCATAAATACCTAATATGGATATCATTTGTGGATAGTGACACCCTCCATCATCCCTCCCCGGTCCTTGGACCTTGAAATAACACATGATGATGATTATAATATTGTAAAAGAGATATATTAATGTAAATAATGGGCTATGTGTTGGTTAGGGATTCCATTTGCTGTTATAATGGGCTGGCTCGGCTCTCAAGGACAATTTGTTTAAATTGTGACTGAACCGAAAACTCAAGAGAAATTTTATACAAGGTCACTCTCATCATTTGGCTACGTAATGAAATGAACGTTCATGTGTCCATATTCAATTCTTCTCTTCCGCCATTCCTTCTGTGAGTTCTACCCGTCCAACTCCTGCTCCTAAATCCAAAGCTTTTCATCTCAAGGTAATCAAAAATTAATTTAATACTGAGTTAAACTGTATGATTCCAATATTTTTTTCTTATAACAATTAGTTAGTTCAATTAATTTTTCAACATCCAATACTGGTTTGATTTTAGAAATTTAATAGCACGAGCTTCTTGAAAAATGTCTAAACCACTTTTGGGATACTGGAAGTTACGTGGTGTAAGTACATAAATTTTCTTGCATCTTTGTACATTCCATAGAACTGTTTAATCCAATACTAATTTTTTTCTAATGTGAGATAATAAGCGAATTAAGAAAATTAGGTAAGCAATATATTTATTAATTTATAATTACAGCTTGCTCAGCCAATCAGGTACATGTTGGCGTACATTGGGCTGGATCACGAAGAAAAGTTTTACAGTTTAGATGATGAAACAATGGGTAAAAGTTGGTTTGAGGAGAAGTTCACTCTGGGGTTAGATTTCCCAAATGTAAGTCGCAGGTCATTTTTATTTGTAACTGTAATTGCTTACTTAAACACACGAACTTGGAACTATATATACATTACATGTATTATATCTAGATACTCTGCTACTATTTATTAAATCAGAAAGTGTGATTATTAATTGAATTTTGTCCAGGTTCCTTACTGGATTGAAGGAGACATTCGTATGACGGAATACCGTGCCATATTGAGGTACTTGGCTCGGGAAAAAGCTCCAGGAAAGAATTTGCTGCCCACCGATTCCGAGTCTCAAAGAAAAATGGACGTGCTTGAAAATGCGATTTATGATATTTGGTATCTTCTTCTGAAGCATATCTATGGATGGCTGGTATTTAAAAACTTAAACAACAAATTTGATGGTAACTTACACTCATTAGTTGTGTACTTTAATTTTTCTTTTGTTAATAATCATATAGGATGAGAGTTTGCAAAAGTTCGATGAAACTGACAGTGCTAAACTAACCCAACTCTCCAAATATTTGGGATCCAACAAATTTCTTCTCGGGGGAGACGAGGTAAAAAATTAAAAACAACTATCTGGAATAAGTACACTAAACATTGTATTTATAGTATGTATCATAATATATGAGATACTTTGCACTTTTGATTTGAGTTTTTAACATTTTTCATTTTTAGCCTACATATGTCGACTTCATGTGCTATGAGACTCTTTTCATCCATACAAGACTTGATGCAAATATTTTGAAGCCTTTTCCAAATCTGGAGGCTTATAAAGAAAATTTTGAAGCCATTCCTGAGATAGCTGCTTTCATCAAATCTCCTCAGCACATTGCAACCCCAGTTGCTGCTCCATTTGCCAAAATTCCTATCTAACTGTAAGAGTGAAAAAATATTTGAATATCAACGAAACCTTAAAACACAGTATTTCCCGGTTTGTTGAAAAAATTGAAAGATACAATAATGTGATAATAACGTATTAATTATGCCAGTAATAATCCTCAAATTCTAATTGGAACTGTAAAACAAAAAATTGCACATTTATCCATATGAATTCCATGTCAAGAAATTAAACGAAAATAATTTCTCGAAAAGTATATCTTTGTGTCAAATTATTATTATCGCGTCATTTTTAACCATAATTTGGAGAAGATAATTTGTTTCGTGATGAAATTGAAATAGAAGCTCACTTCGTGCATGAATTGAGAATTGCATAATATTATAAGAAGCTTATTAAATATCAAAACACAATTTGTCCAGAAGTTAGCTAAATTAGCGTTATGATTATTGTAGAATGCATAGGATAATATCAATAGAAATAGAATGGACAATATGAAATGAAACCAATTGATTCACATCAGCTTAAATATTTAGTTAATTAAACACGTATTTCTATTGAAGAATATTCTTTAATATCTTTCATTCATGGCTATTGTGTAGTACAGTACTTTGCGACTTTATATGCGAAATGCAGTCTCAAGAACGAAGAATACTCAACTCTGTCAGTCTCAAAAACCCACGATATTACAAACGAGTATACAAATCTTATGTATTTCGGTTACACTGTACTCACACTATTCATCTTGTATGCAGCAACTAAATAGTATAGCTAATTAATGTTAACATTACACAATAGATAATCTTTATACAAAACTACGATAGTCATTTGTATTTCTAATTTTCGGATCGAACCGTTCTTGTGTCTTGAAGATATACCTGAAACAAATCATTCAATTATCCGTCTTGGGAGGAATAATTATAGGCGATGACAGCTGATTCCTTCTTGCACATTTCGAGCTTTTGGAAATTGTGCATAAAATATTAACGTGTACATTTATTCTCATATGGTAACTGTCTTATAATTTAAAATATTAATGACATTTTTTACTATTAGTTTACATATAGCTAATTTTATTCATGCAATTGTTTTCTGTATGCTGTGCTATAAAAATTTGAGCTGTGCAATCAGCAATACAATTAACTGTATTTGATTGCAAGTTCATTACAAGCAATCTAACTGTGTATTAATTAATTTTTCCAGAAAGAAAATATAAGCAGCTGAATACTGGTTCTCGTAAAATCCAACCGGAGAAACATTAACAAAAAATGAAATCTGAACTAGTCTTATTAATTAGTGGACTGATACAATGCGTATTTAATAGTGGCATTGTATCTGCAAAGAATCCTTGGGATATCCAATTACCAAGCAATAAATTGGGAATATTTGTCAACACAATGGTCCGAGTGGAACGAAAATATCATCACGGTACTGAAATGTGGAATTTTAATCGGAAATATCTAGACCGAGAAACAGAAGAGACAATTCAAATTATGTGTGCAGAATCTTTGAAAGAAGATGCAAAAATTGGAATGTGGACGAATTGTACCACAAATTCTCATACTTTAACAGCAGCTCTTCATTTCGACACTCCAGAAGAGCGAGATCAAAATATAACGTACAGAGCAGTTGTCATCAAACCGTTTGTCAACTCTGAAGGACAAAATTGCATTTTTGTTGACAAACCAAGAAAACTTTTTTATTTGAGTGTTATTAGTTTTCTCTTCAGATATTCAGATGTTGAATTTGATGAGAAACCTTTTACAAAACTGGACAAGTTCTTTCCACATGCCTTCCGCTTTTTCCAAGATCTCATTAACACAGATTTAATTTACCAATATGAGCCAGAGGATTTTGTACTCAGACCTCAGGGCTATATGTGTCTACTTTCCATCGTCCGAGAGGAATCCGTAGAAGAAATCGAAAAAAATTGCTCCTTTAAATGTGATGACCTTTCCAAAAAACCAACTTCAAAAACAGAGTTGTGATTTTCCAGTCCGAACAAAAGTACTTCAAAATATTTACAATAACTAAATGACAACAACAGCTTATAATTTTGATCTAATTCAGATCTTCAATTAGCTATTAGATTATTATAAAATGTATTACTATCCATCTTAAATCAAACTTTCATCTTATACTAATGTAACTTCATGTAACTGCACTGCTATGATATGAGTCTTTTCTATTGAAGGGAAATTCTGTAAAAAAATTAAATCCAGAACGGAATGTGTCATTGATCTTGTAGGTCATAAGGTCAGGCATTGACATTGGTGCTATAACACGTTATTTTAAATACCCTTTCGATAGGCGCAGTTAGTTTTTCGAAATATTTAATTTTTCTTGGCAAAACTGCATTTTCAAAATTTCAAACTTTTTGTTTGAAATACTAAAATTTTGTAAAAAAAATCGGACTATTTTTTCTGTGTAGTACACACATCTGTGCATTTTCTTAGTCCCATCAATTTTGTTGCCAATTTGGAGTTTCTGTAGCGCGCACCGAAAAAAAACAACTCCCCTACAACAACAACAACGCCCCTACCCCAATAAGGAGTACCTACATTATTAAATGAATTTGTATTTTTCCGAAACTTAATTTTATACAACCTAGGAACCTACAAAATCGGAAATGACACATTCCGTTCTGGATTTTTTTTAAAAAAAAAATACAGGTATATTATGAAAAGACTCATAATAATACATAATATATTGTGTGTTGTTGGTAGTAGTGTAAGATACATTTTTCAAGTGGTAGAAGATAATTTTTTTAATAAAAATAATCCACAATGCACTCTTATATACTTATGTATTGTAACAAAAATATTTAAATAATTAACAAATTAACTGAATTATTTATTTACTACTTGAGCAATTCAAAACCCAATCTACAAATGGATAATCGAGTCGCAGCCTTACTGATTAACTATCATTAACATACTTTAACATATAATTACTGTAAAAATGTGCTGTCTTGTACTGACTGTCTGTACTGTAGATATATTTTATTTCCATATCAAGAATCAAGTCTCAATAAAAAGCAATAAATAGGATAAATACAATATAATATGAAGGTCTATAAATAATATACACATAAATAAAATATTGGTACTACTGTAACTAGCTAAACTCTGTTTAAATGTTACGTGTGCGAGTAGTATGTTATATCAATAATGTTTCTCTTAATTTTAATTTACTGTCTATTTTGCCATAAAAGTGCAAATTTCGGGAATTTTTTACACGATTATAGACACATTTGTACTTTGTACCCCATATTGGGATTTTGTCCTCCCCAAACCCAATTTCTGTGTATTACCTTCTCTTTCAGACTCTGGAGAAAAGTAACTGTCTGTTTTTACAATTTAATATAGTCATAATAGTCATGAACGCAATGTTATTGCGAAGATATATTATGTTGTAATGTAATACTAATAATTATTGTCAGAAGTGTAAATATTATGTATTATAATATGAAAAATTGTGTGAAACTTTAAAAAGTTATTATTACAGATACGTTTTGAGCTTAAAAATAAGCAATAACTTTCGTAGCTTTACTCTTTGAAATTAATTAGAAATATAAATGAAATGCTTTTAATACAAATCCTCAAATACCCCTGTTAATATTTTTAATAATTAAGGGGGGGGGGTTAAATGTCAAAATCATTGTGTTTAGCAACGCTTACTCATTCATACCAACACTAACACATGTAAATTCATGGTGAAAAGTCAATTCACTTGGTAAACTTTACATGGTCAGGGGTTAGGTTATCAATGCATTTCTTTTTTTCTAAAATTAGTTAACACTTGTGGCTACAACGAGTAGTGACTATGTACCCCGCTTTTCTTCTTCCTTGTCCATGTAAATTAAGGATTTTCCTAAATTTTTCCATTATTTCTCAAAAAATTTCGCATTTTGGGTAGTTTTGAGGTGAAGGACTGAGAAAAGTGGGATATAGGGTAAGTACTTCATTGTAGCCACAAGTGTAAACTATTTTAGAAAAAAAGACCGACCCCCATTACTTACCTAAGACGGATACTCTGAAGTTTACCAGGTATAGGGGATTTTTTCACCAAAATTTCAAAGGTGTAACCAATTGTTACTAAGCAAAATATTGTGTCCATATAAAAGGTAGTGTTCTTTACAATAAACAAAATTACTTTTAGAAAAATATGTTTAGCAGATACAGTTAGGTATTTAAAAGTATACTTTTAACTTTACTTTAGGAAGTAGCGTTTAGAAAGTAGACTAGGTAGATCGTACACTATCATAATTTTTAATTTTACCCGGACTGTACTAGACGTAGTTAGTATTTTATGAGCCACCATATAAGTTAATCATTGCATTAAGTATTTTTGAGTAACCATTTATAGATTGATAACACGTAAATCATCGAGTCGAAGAATTTGGAAAAGTACAATTGATATAGTATAATATAAGTATATGAACCAGTAAGTAGTAACCATGAATTCGAATTATCAAAAATTACGAGATTCGTATAGCAAAGACAGTAAAAAGTACATAAGGAATAGATCCGTAGTTCTGGAAGATCCGATCATTGAATGTGCAAGGAGATATTTGGGAACATCTTGTAATAGTCCTCATTTGTCACGAAAAATAAGGACTGAGACTTTTAATCAACATTCCAAAAGAATTCGAGACACTGTTAAAGAAGCTGCAACCGCGTTTGTGTATAATGAAAACACTGATCCTGGTATCACTTCCGCTGCTGTATACCAAGATCCTTCAATTCATTGGGAGCATGCAAAAATATTCAAAGCTCAAAACTGTCTTGAGGATTTATTACATCGAAAGCCTTTTATCACGGACTCTCAATCTAAACAGAAATTAGCAGAACATGTTAGCATTTCACACTTCAAAAACTCAAATTACGTATTCTAAGGATTTTAAATTTAATATTGATCATTTTCAGATTTCTTCTGACGGCGGTTCGAATATGTTCCTATATGATGGGTCTTCAAGATCGATCAGTGATTTCCATCCTTCTTTCAGTAAATTGTATTCCTCGTCGTTTACATCGAATTCATATCATCCTCGGAGCTCAAATTCTTCCCAACTCTTAAAATCTGAAGATAGTCTGACTTATTCATTGCATAGCAGTACATCATCAATGCGCGATGTAAGTCATAACACTCTTAGCAGTATGTATTGTAAAAATCCAGAAAATGTGCCTAATGAAGCAGATGAGCAACAGTTTACAATAATGAATGCTGTCAGTAAACCAAGATCAACATTAGATTTCTTCAAAAACTTTAAACAAACCCACCATTACAAACCCTTCTTAGATATCAACAACAATGATAAAATAATCGTTGAAAAATACGACGAGGATGAATACATCGAAGAGGAAACTCCACCACCTTCGCAACCTTCGCTACTTTCAATTCCATCGTCCATTGAAAACATTTCTTACACTCCTAAAATTTGTCCTCAATATTTCTACGATTGGGTTGATAAAATGCCTATATCAAAAAAGGTTGACTGCAACGCAAATGTTTATAATTTCAAAGTAAACAATAATGTCAAAATGAATGGTGTGAAAGATCCAAGATCTCTAAGGGTTCAAAATACAAATTCTAAGAAAATGGATGCTAATGCTTGTGAAAAAATTGAAAAACAACGTGCGCATCATGAGCCTTCAAAAAATTATACCACTAAGAAATCTGCGCATAAAATTCAAAATAATCATGAGACTAAAAAACAAAATGTTCCAGTAGCCGAGAAAAGTATTGCAGACCAAAAACATGCTCGTTTGTACAATTTTCCAAAATGGGAAGGACACAAGGATAAAACTGAGGAAGTCGGTCATGTACAACAGTGTGATTGTTGTAAATGTCAGAAACAAAATTTAGACAAAGTACTCCCTCACAAAAAGAATCGGCAGCATTCGTCATTAGTATGCAACAACGATCACAAAGATCCTCAAAAGAGCGGCACTCCCAAAAGTTACGTTTGGAGAAACAGATCGAGAACTTTAAGGATGGTCCCTGCAAGACCAGACCCATTTTTCATAGACGATCGTAAAGGAACGCGTCATAATTATATTCGTTCAGGGTTAGCGCCTATCTACATCCTTGGTCAAGAATTTGGAAAAATTCCTGAATACTTGGAGGGTCGTAGAAAAGAGTTGGGTCTACCTCCTACGGATTTATCTTTATACCGAAAAAGAAAAAGGTGTTATCGTTGCGGACATGATCATGCGATATGTGAACTAAAGCGAATGGAGGATGAAAAACTCAAAGAAATCTACAAACAAAGACACAGATATCGTTCTCACGTTCCAGGAATGGTCCCAGTTTTTTAACAACACAGCTAGTACCTAGACTTAGCTTACAGTTTTTGCTTAATTTATTAAGAGATAAGTTAATAAGTAAACAAAATTATGTGTTAAAATGATAAAGCTAAATGTAATACTGTGAAAATTAATTTGAAAGTATAATAAATAAGTAGATTATGCTTAATTTTAACAATTGTGATCAAAATTTGAATTTACTCAACGAAAACTAAAATTTAACTAGGAACAAAGCAAAAAACAAACCCAAAAATTGAATATTCCAAAACTTTATGATTTTTGACGCTGAGGAATGTTGGGCATGAACTGGTTCTCGTCTGGGTTGAACTTTTTGATGATCTTGTTTGTTATGGCAATTTTCCCGGTGTTCATAAGGTCCTATGCACGCAGAATACGCCATTGTGTATGCGATATGTGTTTGTTCATGCACTCCGTGCAATAAATGACCCATAGGACCTGAAATACGACCGTAGGTTCAATTTACACATTTAAATTATATTCGAAACTCTAGAATGCGCATTCATGAAATATCAACCTGAGGCATAAACAGGAACATCTTCACCACCATGACTTTCATGTTTGTCCCAATACGCAGCAAAATGTCGTGTGTTGCGGTTCATAATATATTCTTTTGAAGTTAAATTGAGATTTCTCCAAGTATCTAATGTTTTTGTTGAGCTCTTAGTAACATTTAGCCTGTATTGATAGTAGCCAGGTCCATTCATGTAAGAAAGTGTCTGATATGGGAATCCTTCTCGTGTTACACTACTCAATCCTAAAATAAAAAATATTCATTTATGGATTTTATGTATTAATGTGTAAAATAAGTATCATCTCCCTATACAAATCTTTTTGTACGCTAACCACATTTAATAACGGAAACATCAAACCGATGTTTCCGGTGTTCTGCTAAAAGTTGTACTGTACACAATATTATTGTGGTACATTTAGCAAATGTTTACAGCTTAAGGAAAAATTTAGGTTACCTTGCATAAATGACTAACAACAATCCAGGTTTATATAAAATTAATATATGATACTACTATGTAAGTCCATATAATGGAAGTCTATGTTGCTAGAATTAGTTTTATTGTTGATTGTTTGAAAAAATATCTGTACATGTCTGTTCATAGAATTATTGCGATGTATAATTATAGTTCTGTGGACACCATTGCCCAATCTTTGATAATACTTCAATATTTAAATGCTTGAAGAACTTAACAGAACTCTGTTTTAAATAATTCACTGTTTACTGGTAGTATATCGCATAAAATATATAAAATTAACCTTCAATTGGATTTCCTCGATTAGGATAACCATTCATTGTAAATGAGTGAGAATGATCGGCTGTCACAACGATTAAAGTGTCCTTCGGATCCGTCATCTTGTATGCTGCTATTATTGCTTTTTCAAAACTCATAACTTCTTCGAGAGCAATTTTCGCAAGATTGTCATGATGAGCCACATCAATTTTTCCTCCTTCAACCTAAAAATTTCAAATCCAAAAAATGAATTTCTCAATTTCAAATCATAATATTTATGAATATAAAAGGAAAAAATGAAATATCTTTGAAACTTTTATTACAATGAGCACAAATCCATTTTTATTTTTTTGCAACATTTTCAAAGCCTTCGTTGTCATTTCTGTTAAACTTGGCTGTCCATCTTCCCCAGTATTTCTATCTTTGTCGTAAGGCATGTGATCCGTGGAAAATAGTCCTGAATAACAGTATTTTTAGATATCCATTTCATTTGGCGATGTATTTATATTTACAAAAACAGTAACATTTTACCAAGCAATCTTTCGGTCGATTCGTCCACTTCCCGAAGTTCCTTTGTTGTTTTAACAAACTTGTGCGATTTCTTATTTCCTTTTTGATACACTTCCCAATCTGCAATTAAATCCTTGCCATCTTGACGGATACATTTTGGATTGGTTACATTATGAAGGAAATATGATTCACCACCACCAAGAATTACCTGAAGGAAATTACCATTGCACTTAACCCAGCATTATATCTATACATAAAATAAATTTCATTTCCTCAATCATTGGTATTTTAATAAAAACCGTATACATTGATGCTTCTTCCCGGTTCCTCTTCCACAAGCTGACGAGCAATATCTTTACAATCTCCTCTGTCACTCCGTGGAATATTTGATTCACACTCCCAGTCACGAAACGCGATATGAGCGTATGCCGCTGATGGTGTTGCATGAGTTATTCTTGTTGTTGTTACCAATCCTGATACATTAAAATTGCCAAAAGGATATACAGATAACACAATAATTTATGAATTTTCCCATAATTTTTGTAAAATATACCTGTTGATTTATTTGCTGCAATCCCCCAGTCCATTATTGTCGTGACTTTTGCTTTATCATACAATTCTGGTTCACATTTAAGAGGGGTGATGGTTGCATCAAATCCAACTGTTTTGCTTTTTGCCTTTATTCCACTAAAAAGGGCAGAAGCCGTTCCAGCCGAATCTGGGACTTGTTTGTCCACTGTGTAAGTCTATCAAAGGCAACCTCTTTCATGTCACTAATGTTGCATTTTGCGGATTGTATTTAAAAAGTGAAATTACAATTACAAAATATAAAGCCCATAAATAATCATACTTTGATGAGGCCGACATTTGGAAATTCTTCGAAGGCCAAATAGCCTTCCTCGCCATAACGTCCATTTTGTTGCCCTTTGAAAATTCGACTGGCTGTCACTGTTGCCATTCCCATTCCGTCTCCAACAAAAATTATTACATTTTTTGCAACACCTTCGTTCATTTTCATTGTCAAAGCTTTTTCAATGCTTTGTAGACCCAATTTTTTCCAATATTCTTTGTCTATTCACATATTAGAATTTTCACGATATATAGTTTAGATGCAAAATAACAATTTGTTCAATTTGTATGTATCTGATATAACTAAAAATGATAAAAAGTAATTATTATCGCCAACCTTCTTTCTTAAGTGTGTCATGATCAACAAGGCCACTATCAGCATGGTCATCTTCATCGTCTTGGTCTGGAGCCAATGTTGATTGGTCGTCTTCTCCATTTGCAGAACAGAAAATGAGTGTACTTATGAGAAGAATGATGTAGAAATAGAATTTCCTTAAAATGTGTGAAATAAAGTTAATTAATTATTAAGGTTGAAAGTAGTAAGCTGAATTGATCTTAAGCTGTGAAATATTTAATTACTTTTTTAAAACTGCTTTTACACAAATTATAAAGTCTCAACTTACCCCATTTTTCTTTATATATATCAAAAATTAATACTCCAATAGTTGGTTAGAAATTCGCAAATGATGAATGTATGTACACCGCACCAGTTGCATACTTGTTATTCAGTGCAAGCAAATACAATTAGTATTAAAAAAATGATGATTATGATGTCAAGTTAAAATAATCCTATGAGAACTTACGTAGATGTTATTGACAAAGTTAAAAAAAGCTTGAACTAGGGAGAGTATTTTTTATTATAGTACTACACTATACACTTAAGTAAAGCTCTGCCTCTGCCTGAGATTGACAAGGAGCTTAAAAATTATTATTCTCAAGCTCAAGTCACACAGCACTGCACTGGTATGTTTACAACCAATTACTTTTGCTTATCCTCTTTCAACAAAATCTGAGCTTGCAGTTTCCCTACCACAATCGTTCACCAACAACGCTTTGTTGCTTTATATTACTGACCTAACAACACCTCTCACTCACTCAGTAAATATTTATTATTATTTATTACTATTAAATTATCCAAGCACAATCTTTTCAAAATAAAATTATAAAACTAAAATCCAACAGTCCTACGTGACCTCACGAGATCTATGATTTGCATGCATGATGATTCGAACATTACACGAAATTTATTATTTACAAACATCATGCTGCCAACATTACACACGGGATCTGAAAGCATACAACATGATACTAGCATTCCTTATATCATCTACATTCGCTAATAAATATATTTTCTTTTTCCACAAGGGATCTATATTAAATCTATATTAATTGTGATGATGTATATTACACACGAGATCTACAATTTGCATACAACATGATACTAACTTTCCTTATGACATCTACATTTGCATGCATCATAATCATGAATGACCACGAACATGATTCATTCAATTATCCATAATTCATAAATACGCTAACATATACTTAAATCTATTTTATTAGGTACTAATTTATTGTTCAATTTGACATGGTAGCATTTAAATCAAAAGAATCATTTTAATTAACCATTTTGAGTATAACACAAATGAATCAATTCGTATCCTTGGGTATTTAAAGCAACAAACTATATGATAATTGGATGTATTTATATCTAAAGAATCCATTTTGGAACTATTTTCAATATTAACTGAAGTAATTTGTTTAAAAAAGTCGAAGTAGTCACCTACTTAGTTTTCGTTTTATTCATTTGTTCCATGTTTATTCATTCAATTTCGGACGAATTTTGTGACAATTGTGTGTGAGTACCAATTTAAATAAAGTAGAACCGTTGTATACCTTTTGTTTCATCAAAAACATAGCAAATTTTTATGACTAAAAATCGAAAGAAAATAAGACCAGTTACTCTGTTTCCATATAATTTATTAATGGTTCATGTAGCTAGCCAACGAATTTAGTTCAACTACTATTGTCTCCATCAATCTATGTACCAAGTTTCAGCTTCCTAATTTCAGTTATGTTACCGACAGAGAGACAGACAACATCCCTACGTAAGACTTCATGAAGTCTAACAAAGGTAGTCTTTCTAACTATGTATGATTGCAATTATTTTTTTGAATTCGCTCGCTTTAAGAAGTACCTGATAATGCAACTTCTTAGGTTTTGCCTGTTACATTACTACTAGTAGCCTTACACTCACAATACAATATACACAATGCCTCGTTAGTCATCTTTGTCTTCATAGCTAGAATGTAGAATGTAAACTTTACATAATATGGGCAACCCATAGGTAAATACACAGAAAAATTAGAAGAAAAGAATTTAAAAGTTTTCAACAGTTCTAGTTAATATACAATAAAAATATATTGTGATATTTATAATTACCAATTTTTGTTTCACTGCTTTGTCTAAGTGGACATTTGGCTGTGCCTAGCATGGACCTTTGTATTTAATGTTGACTTTACCTGGTTTCCTTTTATAATGCTAGGGATAAAATATTTTGTACATTTTGTTACAAAACTATTTATTACAATTTTTTGTTTGTTATATTACAAGTTGTAATATGTTTTAAGGATAACATTATAAACTTTCCATACCAGCACACCTATATCATTAATCGGTTTGTTGATAATTCCATATCGACCCATACCGTTTTATAGACACTTTGTATATGAAGTATGAAATTGTTAAGCTATATACTTATTTGTAAATAAGTGAATGAAAAGATGTCGTTAGTCCATGTGTAATTGGTATGTTATGTGCTGATAAGATGTAGATTTCTTTATTGTACAAATATGTGACAATATGGTTGGTATGTATTGAATTCTGTCGGTAGTAATATGGTATGGGGTGTGATGTTTACT
>JAQFYB010004843.1:0-15261 GCA_034694085.1 Pogonognathellus longicornis
GTGCCATCATTCAAATTTTTAGTTAGAGATTGAGAAATATTGTCATCCAACAGTTTCAAAAAGCCTGGAACGTTCTACAAAATAAGTAACAATAATAATTAAAAATATATTTAATTCAATTTACTTAGGTAATAATATTGATATCACAAATTGTGTCATCATTTGACCCTAATATTGAGGAATTTATTAAATGAACCCTTACATGGATCATTCGTTCAATGGCATCATCACTCTGGCCTCTTGCACTATACTCATATTTAATAAGTTTGGTCCCCAATTTCCGCTGATTCAAGAAAACAGTGATTTCAATCAAAGCAGTTCTATCGCTGCATAGGGAATCTGGAAAGTCACCATTAAAATGTCGGTTATCGCGACTGATCGATGCTTTGGCACTGGCAGTGAAATTAATATGATACAATGAAAAGGCGAACCTGGGATGCGTATGATAGCCGTGTATGGATTGCTCGTGATATTATCTGAGAGGATCTCCTTTCCCCGACCTCTTGATAATTCAATCCGAAGTTCATCTTTAGTCCCAAGAGGTGCTTTTAATACAACAGCAACCTTCTGTTGATCATTTGTGATTTTCTTGGGAAATACCGAAAAATTGCTGGTGTTCGTTAGCTCAATGTTGTAAATTCTAACAACTTGCTCTGTAAATTTTCGGCAAAATTCCGGATCCAGTTTACTCGTTGAGCGAAGTTCAACAGAATACCATTCGTGGAATCTGGCCAAAACTGAAATCATAAATTGTGTTCGTTAAAAATTATGACATTCGGTTTTGTAGTTTTTGCTTCGACAGGAATTATAGTTACGTAATCAACGTAATTATTATTTTTTCCGTATTAACTGATGTCACAGACAGTATGTGTATAGTAGAGCAATTTCTTGCATGATTATAAGCAGATAGGCTATATACAAATTATGCGTAACGCTGTCGATGATTATTAAGAGGAAATAAGTGATTTTTTCTATTTGTTTTCTTACCAAGCTGGTAACCTTCGATGATATACTGTGAACTCATGCCCAGGAGAATGGAGATAACCCTTTTGGAACGCAGAACTCTGTTTATTGGAGACAATTTTTTTCTCATCGTTGCCTCATGCTTGAGACGATCCAAGAAATGATGCGATACAATAACAATCTGTACTTTGGCTTGGTGAACTTCGGCCACTGTTGCTTGATGGTCCATATCTTTCAAGTCGTACGACTGCAAACTGTATTTCAAACACATAAATATTTACAATCATTAATCAAAATCAAGACAATTTATTTCAACACTTGCAACAGGTGCAATATATACAAAATCATATTTGTCATACACAATCTCCATCTTCTTATTGTCCGGGGACACCATTCTTTCGAAAAATCCCTTCACATGAGCTTCAGCGTTCCGGGAGAAAAAACACTCCTGACAGGAAATAATGGCCACATCCATGTTGCTTTTTTCTGTTAAATAGACAAAAAAAATTGTTAGATAATAATAATATACTCTTCAAGTTCATACAAATAACAGCTTCATACACACACGCTAAATATTTTATGAGAGTAAAAACATACTCATTTTTCAACTGTATCAAAGTTTTTTTCTAGTGACACACACTGCGAACTGCTGCGTAGCACTACACACTCATACGACGACCACCCACTTGGAACTTTGCTCCATAAACCCAAACAAATCGCTATCTTATCAATATACTAATAATATAATGCTAACAATATGGAAATAGAAGTTCGTTAACCCATTTGCATTAATTGCATGGCACTATAAAATCAATTTTTAATTATCACGCGATAAATTGTAACATTTACAATCAGGAACCAAATAATTATTAAAGCTAATTAATCTCTCAGAGAGTATAATTAGTTCCTTATATATACTCTCAAATCACAGCAGTGTCTATATACCACTTAGTCTTCAAATTGATTTTTTAAAGTTGGAAATTGTACTACTTAGTATTATTTTTTATTATTGTACATTGAATCAATGTCGACACTATGTAAGTAGTTAATAATACACAGTGTGTGTTAGTTTGAACTGATTTCATTTGGATGCAGACGTATATAGCTAATTATTAGTCATATAATAAAGAAGCATGCATAATGTATGTTCAATATGGGAAATAACGAGGAAAACCACGGATTATAATATCAATCCAACTATTCAACCAAAAGCAATGTCCCTATGATTAAACGTAAGCACCCGTTTTCACTTATAATATTAGTAATAACAATAATGTAATGATACACCATTCGAGTATACAGACATAATATGTATTATGATTTTTGCCATTCATCTCCAAGTAATCAAATCGATTAGCAAGTATGTGCATTCACAATAATTACGCACACTAAATAAAAATAGTGTGCTTTCATAAACAACTTTACTAACAGCAAATGACATCATCACCACTAAAAAAGTAACTATTAATGGTTTGATTGAAATTAAATTTACATCATCTAACAATTATTTCCCTATAAACACTGCATCTACATTTATATACACTACTTATTAAAATTAATTCGAAAATACTGTTTTTCCAAGTACAATTTGTTCTTACAAATCGTGCTTGGAAAAACAGTGTTTTCCTACAGTAGGAAGGCCCGAAGGTATTAGCATCTTTTAGTAATTCCATATAGCTTAAACGCTTACAACTACGATGGACGATTATTAATAAAGTAGTATATGAATATGAAATCTAAATCTACCCAAGCGTCAATTGAAGCCTACGTAAATTGCACATTAATTCATTGGTTTTTGCTGGCAAAGTACACATAAAGCGTAGGTATTCTTATTTTTCCCGACGGAAATAGAAATGTCTGCATCTTAAGTGTTAAGGTGTAGTTAACAGCATTCAAGCTATATTTAGTTGCTAACATTGACCCACAGGCAGTAATGAAAAATGAGCACATTACTATTACAAGCCTTACTTATTATGCTTAGATCCTACACACCTCCTAAAACAGAACTCACTTAATAACCTCTTGCTATGATTCTTCAACTAACCCAAGATTTTTCATCTTCTTTGCGCTAAAACATTCATTACAATGCAATGCACAGTGTGTGAGGTAATAAATGGTATATATATAGCTTTACTAATGGAAGGATTTAGTTTGTGTATCGCATTTTAGCCACGAGGCGGATGTCAGTTCATTTATTATGTGTCTGGGATGAATGTAGTGTGGTCGTACATTAATATTACTATTGATATGCAGACGGTTACAGATATAGTGTATTGCTTAATAGTAACTTTGCAGTTTATTATGTACATGCACAGTTTTAACAGATGTAATAAAAATAAAAAGTAAATACTACGACCAGATAGGCGGGTAGGAGATTTTTACAGACAAGACTACAGACAAGATAGCAAAGTCCTTTCACACACTAACAAAATATCTTACTATAAACTATTTGTAAAATAACAGCTAGAGAATAGGCAATAATTATAATAGGTGAGACACATTATAGAACATTTTTATCTGTTCATTTAGAAGATGTACAGTATACCAAATGTAATACTTGCGTTTAGCTTATTTCACTTGCTTTGCTATAACGCGTATTTCGTATTACAAATATGAGATCATATCTGACTGAACTGAAGCGGTTCCTTTCCATTTCTTCACTTTCAGTCTTCTCGAAGAGAAAAAATGACATTCATGTCCTGAAGACAGAATATCAAAGAGTTTTTAAGATAGCCTTTGACCCACTCCCATAATTTCATGAATCCTCAATGCTTTTCTTTCAGAAAATTTCAGAGCTTTATAGCTTTAAACAATTTCTTGTGTATTGTAAGTGCATCTATCAATACCTACACTATCCTAAATAGCGCACGCCCATAAAAAATAAAAACAGATTCATGTAGGATTCCTCCAATTCATGTATACTCTACGCATATAAACCTATAGGTAACTGTAACCCTACGCTTCTAATTCATGGTTACATTCAGATTTTTACTATAATTATTTCTTTCCATGCTTTATACTCACAATCAGTGTATAAATGTGTTCCATGCGTTTCCTGTGTGTGTAGTGTATATATAGGTATACATAATATTTTATCTTTCTTAATGCCAAAGTTTGCCAGGCGACAACTGTACTATGTATAATGCGGTAACTTATCGTTACTGTACTAAACGTTGTACGTATGTACTAAGAAAGTTAAATTCAGAAATACATTGTAAGAATACACAGATAGTGCATGCTATGCAAACTATTAACAAATATTACATTCATTAACAACCATGTCTCTCCGGTGCGGTCTACTTTACACTGGATGCTGCAAGACTCATTCATACATTCTCCCTTCTTTTACTCCGTAATACGCTCTCTCATTCATTCACTTGTTCAAATCTTACGAGGACTTTCTGAAAGATCTGGACAGAATAAATGTCAGCGCGTCAAAATGTGTATAAATAAAGTATAAATAGCGATGTACGCAGTTACTATTAAGCAATTTTACTGTTATGTCATATTAAGTGTTAAACCGAAATTCTTGTATTTTTGTACCTTGTACGAAGAAACAGGAAATGATCTTTATCTTTTGTTTGGTACAGTACACTCTAATTTTAAGCTCTACAAAAAATTCAGTCTTGAATCTTTTTACATCAAAACTAAACAGAAAACGTAAACAAAAGGCACCGGAAGCGTCTAACAATGAAATGTATAGTAATTTCATAAAAATTAGGAAGTGAAATGAGTCGCATTTCACAGTTGAAATTTTTTCAAAAAACTGAAGGTGCATTATGAAACACCAAATGTCTATATAGCTTCCATTGTGTATCGAGTTAATTTTGTGTATATATTAAATGTTAATTCAAAGAGAAATAATTTAATTGTGAAAAGAATATTATTATGTCCATTTTAAAGATGATGGTCATAAGCACACCTTAATGTAATGTACAAAATAATTTATGTGCAAACAATAATGTGTGCCTTGATTAATAAATAAATAAATAAATAATTACTAGTGCCCGCGGTAAAACAACTAAGCATCTATTTTTCTCTGATCGGAAATGCCTAGCAGTGAAATCCCATGTCAGAAATTTATCTGAACACATGCTAATGAATTGAATAAGAACATTTACGAAGGTTTAAAAATATCCTAAAGTTAAGAACCCCTGTGGCTGTTGTCATTCATTTCATAAAAGTAATGACACAGATTGACTGAAGGGTTAGATACAGAACTTTTAGTAAATTAAGATGAATCTAATCGTATTGTTTTGACTATCTGACCCTGACTGTCTTGTCTTCTATTCAGTAGTCTCAGCTGCCTGTAACGCACAATCTTTAATGGAAACCATACAAATCTAGTTGATAGTAATATCCCCACTGGGGTATAGATATTAACATATACCTAACTATATTTACAAGTTAGATGTTCATTTTATATTCATTTTCCCATATTTTCTACAAAAACAAGCATATCATCAATAACATAAAGTCTATTCCACTTGAGACATAGCCACACACTATTCATTGACACTGTAACAGAAATGGACGGAAAGAGAAGCAGAAGGCTTCAATGGATTGGGCCCAAACAGAAAGTGGAGATAATAATTCAAAAAGCCACCCAAAACAATACCAATGCTATGCTAAACATTACTAACAAAATTATATGGTTACTACATACTATGCATGTACATATTATACTTATGTTAATATGCGTACCTACTACATTAAACTAACTAACATAACAGACCCAAACCATTCATAAACATTCTGTAAATTTTCCAAGACAGCAGAAACTCGTCTACATATACACACACGAAAGGGTCAAAGTGAAAATAGTAATGACTTCTGACTGGGTGTTAGTAGTAGAGCCAAAAGTTCAACCACAGTACAACAGTTTACATTTTACATTCCATTTTAAGAATGGAATTGTAATTTTCACTTGTTTCTCAAAAGTTATTACTTGTACAATTGTTCTGAGGGAATGTTCTCGACCTAAAGCGAGGCCTGGACTCTCTCTCATCAAATACCCTCATGGTTGTTACTTTAGTCTTAGTCTTAGAGTTAGTCATGCCAGGAAATCTGTTACTCAATTATCGCAATCGTCAGTCATTCTTCCAAGGAGAAGTAAAAAGTAAACACTGCGTTGTATTTACTACCTCTACCTATCTATTACAATGCAACTTCAAATCATATGTATCATACAGTATGTATCATCGTATTATGTATGTAAGTATATATGTATATACATATGTAACAATCCTATGGAAGTGGTTTCGGTTCAATTTTAAGGAAAAATGAAAGGATATAATACACATGCACAATTAAAGTGTAACTCATATGAATGGTTACACCATATTTACAAATACTATAAAAATATATGCACTCTGTGCTGGAATGACTATCTGCTACCCAGTACTGCAATATTGATATAAATAGAAAACCAAGACAAGTCATAATAACAATTTTACACCCCAATTTAAGTTGGAGTGGGATAAGTTATAAAGCTATAGATCTAAAGGAGAAGGTTACAATTTATGTATTTAGGCCCGACTTTATTTAGACTTTACTGGATGATGGAATTAAAACCTGTAAAATGTAGTAAGGTTGTAGCTAGATAGTTGTTGTTTTAAAAGGGATGTTTTCTGTACAATTTATAGCTTTTATGACTGCGGCAACACCCATCAGAATTCAATCCCTCATACTCTTAAGAGCGAACGGTAACCCGATATTTGCAGGGATACGGCGAAACGGCTCCGCTTTAGAAAAACTATACTGGGTTGACTTCATCTGCATCTCAGTAGACGCAGACCGAATATTTCTTCTAAGAATGTTATTTTACTGTGTGATAAATAATAGACACACATACCATTTACATACCATGCATTCTGGAAATTCGTCTGTATTAAAATCCCTCACGGAAATAAGTTAACTGAACTATTACGCAGTATAAAAGAGGTATACACTTATTTTTCGAAATTTGCTAATGTACCTACCTACTTTACCTATACCTCAACTTTTTACAGATCTCTAATAGCAAGCAATGAGTTTAAATACGGGCTATTGCTGAGTTACTCTACCCAGACCATTGAACTGAATTCTTCCAATATACTGAGTTCTCCTGAATATTCCAACTGTGTAAATATGTCATTTTAAAATTTAGGTGATTCTCGACACATTACAGAGTACAAAGATTATGAATTCGTTTCTTTCTTAAGGTACTCGCTCAGCCGCTTTGAAATCAAACACTTTTAATGGTTTTTTGCCGGTCAGTAAAGGGGACAACGTCCTGGAGGCAATGCATTGTGAGTAAAGTTCTTGAAAGGTTACAAATAAATTTGGTTTTAATTATTTCATGGCACCTACTTTCGATTTTTGTCCCTAAAACTACATATACCAATTCTTAGTTATTTTAATGAGATTTCAAAACTCTGTAAAATATTTACTTCATACCGGAAATACTAATAATAACTGAAAATAAGAATAATGCTTTACACTAATAGAATCAGAGAAATGTGTAAAAATTTAGGGTACATTGTAGCATTTTACCAGGCCTTTAGTAATTATGCCTCTCCTTTATTACTGTTGAAATACGAGGTACTCGATTTTCTCTATGGGAATTCTTTCTCTCAATCTATTTCAACTCCAAGCCTCAGTCCAAACACAAAAGGGAAGTTTTTAAGCGCTAAAGCAATAACACTAATATAATAACAGCCATTTTTTTCTTAAGATACTGCATCAATTATCATTAGATACCTACATCAGATGTTTGTATATATTGTTAGAAATGATTTGTCGTTGTGTCCGATGTCCTGATTACTAATCTACATAAAAGGTGTATTTATATAATTTGCATCGGTATGTTAGGCATCTTAGAAGTAATTAAGAATTGATATCAGGATGTATAATATGAATGTGAATAATAAATGAAACTTTCAAAACCATGATTTGGAAGAAGCTTTCAGTAGAAACAACAGACTTGTTTGAAATAGTCAAACTGAAATAGTAGAAGAAATATCAAAAAGAGGCTAGAGACAACACCCGAGGTGAATTTCCTCCGGTGTTCTTCCTATATCCGACAAACACATTCATATTCCAAGTGCGAATCGCTACCTACAGTAGAGAACAGTAATTCAGACGCGTAAAACAGATTGAGTTCTGTATACAATATATTATTCCAATACATGAGAGCTTTCTTTTTGTATATACATCTTATCTCAGAGTTTTTCCCCTTCCTGTTCTAGAGTCCTGTAGCGTGAAATGTGAGGTAGTTAAACTGAAAAGTAAAGACACTCTGCTACAACTCTAATGCTTCCATAAATAAACTTTTATAGAGTCGAACAAGAGCATTTCACTCCACATGCTAAAATATCTGGTAAAAAATGGCAGCTCTAGGCAAACTTTAAATTCATTGCATTTACCAACACAAGAAAACATTTCAAGAGTAAATCTTAAATGTCTTGAACTAAATCTCACTCGTTCCCTTCCTACTTTAATTCTATAACTTACGTCACATTATATAAGCATATCTATCCTCACACAAATATTCAATACTGTACTACCGTCGTCACCATTGCATTCCCATAAAAAGCCACAACAGCTCTCGCTCCCTATTTAGTACACAATTTCAGCTTCTGCCATCCAGCGTGTGTACAAATGTTGAATGTCTAGCTCATATTGAGATTTTTTGCATCTTCTTATCTTCTGCTCGTCAAGCAGAAATAACATTGTCTATTTGTAATGTGTGAGGTGACAAAATACCACGAGCTGATTAAGCAGTCGTTGCATTTCATTCTTTTCATCAGTTCATCACAAAAAGAATTTGTGAAGTGGTACTATATACTAGTTGCTACATCAGAAACATTGCAGATTAGTAACACACAGATAAGAATACACACCACACCAAAACGAGCCACTAAAACATAAAATAAAAATAGTCTTCACCAAATGAAAAGAAAACATCCTTTTCCTGCCATGTCATACGCAACCGAAAAATAAAAGTTTTAGCTCTACAGCTCCACACATACACATACACTCCACTGACTCCACTATATAGCCCATAAGTACTTTATCTTGTACTAATACTACACAATCCTATCATTACTATTTACTTCCCCACCTTATTATTTACATGTTCATTTCATTATGACATTCATTAGGAATTCCCTTTCGTATCCAAAAAGCTCATCATAACAATCTGCGTAGACACGATCGTTCGTATTCTACTTTCATCGTCTCAGCCACAAAATCAAATAAGCAAACCTCCGAAAAATGGTGTTGAACAGGATGTCTGAATAATAAATATACTTTAAACACAGAGATAATACAACCGGGCATTTCCCACTACCACAAATCCGGATTGAAGTACATAGTGCATTTTACTTACAAGCTGAAATTTTTCAAAGAAGCAGACCACTAGTACACTAGTTAACACATCATAATACATACGTTCTACTTATGTAATATACATGAAATTCGGGTCGGGTCGATGCATCAAACAGTAAACAGTTGAAAACAAACCACGAATTTGGGAATTGGACATTTGCCACACAAAATCATCCTAGCTCATCCTTTCATTCAATTTCGTTGTCTTTTCTCCTACTTGCATAATAAGTGTACCATAAGACTAATATTACACTAAACACGATAGTGCTACGTATACGATACGCTTCTTTGCTTCAATCATACACAAACATTATAAAAGTTCTGAACACTTGTACTCGAACAACACACATGGGGGATTTCCCGTGACATGACAGTTGTTACATCGGTAACTCTCATGACTGATTCATTGAATGCACATTTCTCAGAAACTATAACTATAAAATCATGCATACTCTATAACACCATGTACTTCTAATTGTAAAAGAACATCTTCCCTTTTTGTACCTACTCTTGGTATACCGCAAATATCACTTATATGTCATGTGTGACTATATCTTAACAAAATAACTAGTAATCCCACTCAACTGCAATGACTCTGACTCAAAAACATAAAAATACAACTCAAATCCAGTAGGTACTACTATAAACTAGTAAGTAGTCCATGATATATTGTAAGTTAATGACTCCTTAAGCTTTTACCCGCCAGCCAAAAACATTACTACTTACACTTACGAAACACTGTGCACTAGGAGAACTAAGCCTAAACAAGTGTAATGTAACAAGATCCTTGTTGTAGAAGTACTAGCAACACAATTATATACATAATACATGCACCATAATGATGAGTAGTGCATTTAGCGTTTGGTAGGGTGCTTTTCTAAAGCTCGTATTATATAGCTCAGCTTAAATGTTAGCCGATTTGAGCCACCAGTCCCTTTTCTTGTCAATTTTAGTTCTAGCTGAACTGAACAATTATCCCAACTGTGACTCTTAATAGCCTTACAAAGCCATCCTCGTCCTTCTAAAGAACACTCGTCCTTCTCATTTATTGTAATAGTTAAATTAGCCCTGTTAGTATTATTGGGATTGCTGGCTTGCTCATACATACATGCATATATGTACTATTCAACATGTTGACATTTAACGTGTATGAAGGAATAGCACTGAAAAGACAGTCCTCTCATATAAAACACCGGAGGATCATACTAGAAGCAGGATGAAGGAACAAAGCAACCTCAAAGATCTACGCACACGGTGACAGTTTTTTTCCGTTGGTTTACTGGGAACAGTAATAGTAAAGAAATGCCTGCAGTGAAATGCAATACATTACAATTATAGTAGAGAAAACGACGAGGAATAGGATAGAGCTCCTTACATACAGTCACAACTGCATCCACTGCACTGTATTGTAAGCAAAAGGTCTTTTTGACTTTCCTCACTCACAAACAACATATGGCAAGAAGATGCATGAATGATCATCCAATTCCTAAGAACTACAATACGCCTTTTTGTTTCACTTCTTACGAATAATAGTCAATGAGTTGACCTTATAGAAGAACATTTAATGTGAGACCATAAAAATATATTGGGTCCCAAAGAGAATCATTTTCAGACCCGTCCTCCATCCATTCCGACAGAATAAAATTAAACTTTACACACGCTATAATATACTAGTAACTCACTAGCTAGAGAAGTACTCTCACTCTGAACATTAATATCTTGTGAACTTTACATTTATGCACACACGTACACACATATGTAGCACTTACTGAATACATATATATACAAATGGTAAATACAAATTGTGAATTGACAAAAACAACTCTAGTCAACACCAACGCTTATTCTTTTAGTCTGAGTGCAGTAATCTTAGAGGAATAATATCGGCGGGATAGTAAAATTAGCCAAGACTGTAGAAATTTATTGGAAAACCTTATTTTTTTCAGTGTTTTTACATCATCAGTCACATCACGTCGAAGACAAAGACAACCAAGTCATTAGTTTACATTTAAGCCAAGGAAAAGAAAGAGTAACGACTAGTAAATGATCTCAAAGGCAAATCTCTCTTTTCTACGTTATACATCTCATCTTTCGTCTGCCTCCGTTTGAAAGTATCCCTTTTCTTAACACTTGTCTTGCTGCGTAGTACTACAACTGTGTAGAACCATCACATGTACAGATGCCTTGTATTTGTATGTGCAGAAAGTCAAAAATTGTAAATATAGTAGGAATTATTACGCTACCCGCTGTTGCACCTTTAAAAGATCCCTTGTAGCAGCACAGCCAGAAATTTTTCCTTACTGAAAGAACACAAGTGATCTGAACGCGTGCCCTTAGAATGAGAAATGTGCATGTGTTGAACACATCTCTCAGAACCTATGCAAGCCTTAAAAGAAACTTAAAAGTGATCCTCTTGGTCTTTATCTTATTGGTACTATCTAGGAGTTGTATTTAAGCTTCGTAAAAGCTGGTTGCAAGCGTTAGAGCCCTTGTTCTTCCTTTCTTGTCATTTCCTCTTTGGATCAGTTGCAGAATGTCTGCCGCTGCCGCTGCTGTTCTCCTCTCGTCTCTTACGAATGTCAGTCCCTGTCACAGTAATGAGTTTCTCTTAAGCTGCTAGAAAATATTCTATTCTAATCTTCTCACATCCTGCCATGTTGTAACTGTAACACCATGGAATCGGATCCGAGATACAATTGCTTTGTCTTTCTTCGTACTACTTCTACTGGGACAAGAGGAATTATATACGGAATTAAATACTACACCGCAAAACTGTTGTGTCTTGTCGTCTATAAAAATTCCTGTTGAATCTTCCTCACGACATCAGAATGCCATTTTTTACACTCACACAAGTGTAAATTTTAATGTATCCTAACTTATTACGGAGACAACCCTACAAATCTACTGTCATGTTTCCGGTGTATACCTCCTGTAATCACGGAGGTATCCGTGTGTTGTATCTCGTTCTTGACACCAATGCAATGTACCAAAAGGTCCTCTTGTTTGTGATTCTTTCATTTTTCTTTCTTTTTTGTTTATCATTAAAGCAATCATGATCCAATTATTTCCCCTTGCCGATCTTACGACAAGAAACTAGCTTTCCCTAACAGCTCAACACGACCAGCCTGATGAAATTCAAAGCGGAAACAGATGCATCAACAAAACAACTGCGTGGTGTGTTTGTACATTACAGCTAATATACATAGGGCGAAGGAAAACCACCTAAAAAGAATCTAACTTAAAGTAAGCACAAGCTAACTATGTTATACATCTTGGCGTCTGTCATAATGTCACGTCACGTTTATTCCTTGAGTCAACTTGTCTTCCCTAGCTGCCTTCCTCCTCCTCATCTCCACTTGATGTTTTTCTCCTCCATTGAAATTTCACTCGTGTGTTCCTAACTTACTCCTAATCAAACCAAAATGTCAGAAAAGTTATCTTGTTTTAGTCCAACCTTTCCCTTCATTTTCTTTTTTGCCTATATCGGTAAAGTCTGAAACAATCTATGAAAAAATATGTCATGTCACGGGGCACAATGCAGAACAACCTCTCGCACAACCTTAGATACATGGACACAGCTCAACACATCCATGATCCAGTTCTAACGACTCTGACTCTGACTTCTTATGTTCCAACATAATATTCTTAACTGATTCCAGATTTGCCCTAAAGAAGTAAACGGAGCAGCAAGCCACAAACATTATACTACCTTCCTTTGGGGATTATTTTGCTATAAATCGTCTCGTTATCTCCTCAAGTTCTAAACTGCCTCAAGAAAGCCTCCTTCTCTAAACACTCCTAAAAACGAAGAAAAAAATAAAATGCCTAATAAGGCAACGCCATAATATTCAAGAGCATCCATCACTTTTTAAGATCTTTACAAACTACGCAGCTACTACGTAGCTACTGGGTGGGTAGGTAAGGTACTAAGTACACAGTACAGACAAAGATAAAAATCTATAATTAGTAAACAAAGGTACCTACATCATATACTACGAACAACATAACAAACATTGCATTGTACCTTAATTTTATGGAAAGACTGTAATAATGCGCCTTGTTACCTCTTGATGAATTTATCTTGTGATGTTACCCCTTTTAGGTTTTGGTTTCATCGTGTGTTAGCGTTAGACTTTTTTACAAGCTAAGATAAAGCATTGTGTTGTTGGCCTAACCGATTTAAGATTGTAAAAGTGTGGGTTGTAAGTATAACTATATTTAAATGAGTGACTCATCGTAGTGTGCCCTATATTAAAAAAATCAAAAATAGATTTTCCACTTACTCCAACCAGAAGTTAAGACGGATGAGGAGCATAGTGAACAAAACGGCTCACAGTCCGATGAAGCTAAAAGGACTCGGCTCATATACAAAGGCAATACTTTGTCTTGACTAATCTTGCCATGTTTTTTCTCCTGTGCATGAGCTTCTCTTCTTGATGTGTCTGCCATGAGATTATTTTTCTCCTTTTTGTTTTTGTCATGTTGCTCATCCCACTGTAAACTGTATATCTCACCCGCCACTAAAGTTCCTGTTGAGTCATTCGAAGTTGAAATCGGGAATTCAGCTGAATTGGAAGATGTGGGAGTATGAACGTCCACACGAACTTCAACTTGAGGCTCATTAATGTACAGATTCTTTTTATTCCGGATATTTTGAGATTCATTCGGAACCAAATATCCGTCGGGTCCCAATTTCACTGTTGTACTATTTGCACTTTTTTCTTCTTTCTCAGGTAATTTATTTGTTGATGTTGTTGCTGTTGATGCTGAGGAATAGGCAATAGAGTGTCTTCGCGGATTCGGAAATGTTGAAAATGTTGTATTGTTATAATACGGTTCCACGGAATCAGTCAAAGCACGGCGTCTCATTGTGTTGGCAGACAAAGGAATGGAATTATTGCGAGGACGAAGACGATACGTGAAAGAGGTCACATCGCCCATGTTGTAGTACATGTTGGCAGCATACGTTTCACAGTCATCGTAACTGTAAGAACAGAATTGATCTTCTGCCAAGGTGTTGTTGTTATTAATGCTTGTAAGGGCTTTCGGAGAGATTTGATTTGAATTGGAGGATGACGAGTGGGATTGAGAGTCACTGCTGTCCAAAGAGTTCGTGTAAATTGACAACGAAGAATCCGGAGAAAATGTCTGGGAATTCAAACTCAAAGTCTCACTTCCAACAGAGTTTTTAGATTTGGACTTCCACAGAAATTGTCCGATCTTCCGTGTCAAACTTCCGGATGCTTTTCGTGGGGTGGATTTAGCATGGTCGTTGCTACAAGTTATCTCATTCATCTTCTTTGCTTCTTGCGGTGTATGGAATTGCCTGTTTAAGGAATTTGTTGGCCGATTTATGTACAGATTTGACGTTCGGGACTTTGCCTCGTAACTGTTGCTGCTTTCACAACTACTCAGGAATACATCAAACTCATCTTCACTCACGACTTCATCGTTTCGACGAGTAATCACTTGAAATTTGTCGCTTCTGGGAGATTTCATGGCTACTGGAATCGGAATTTCACGTTTGCTCTGAAAATCTTTGAGACGATCGTCAAAATAGGATGGATTCTCTAAAATGAAATCACAAAGATTAACGTTAACAAAGAAAACAAAGATTTGAGCAAAGATACAACTACAGACTCAAGGACCAATTAGCATTATATCCTGCTAAACATTAAAATCATTGTACAAACTCTTTCAAATACTTACCTTGTGTCAACGGCATTATTTTCCCAAACGACTGTGATTACTAGTCCATTCTGTACACTTTACTTCTTTTCGAATCAAATTGTACACTGTACTTACGACAACAAATTGAGAACAGATCAGAAATTAGGTCAATGCTGATCCGCCAATAATACCGCGTGATCAGTCTACACTGCTGTGGAGCTTATACATGGGCTGGACTTATTCCTTAGATAGCCCTGT
>JAQFYB010004844.1:0-15258 GCA_034694085.1 Pogonognathellus longicornis
GGATGGGATGGCTATGGTTTCAACATCTTTTGGAGTGGATGGGCAGGGATGGGCAACTGAAATTTCCATCTCTGGTGCACTGGTATAAGGGTCGACTGTGGAATTGGGACTAGGAAAAGAGTTAGTCCCTCCTGAATATAAAAGTTACTAATAGTCACGAACACGGAATCTGCCTGAGAAAGCTGTTGTGTTAAATTCTGCTTTGCTTTTACTAATAGCAAAGTCCGGTGTAGCAGTATTAGACTCCGTGTCTATAAGACGGGTAAGGAGGACAGGAGGGCAGAGTAAAAGTGTAATATTGCAGGTCGTAAGTATTCCTGAGGAGCAATTTGCAAAGAGATCTTTGTGGAATTGAAGTCGTTGAGTGGGCGACCTGCGACAATCCGAAACACACGACGACAGGCACAGACATAGAGACTGACAAGATATAACTAACAGCAAACACACATACCGTTTTTTTCTGTATTTAAGCCTGGGCTACAATTTAAAAGGGTGAAAAAGTTAAAAGTTCGGTTTTATTCGAACAAAATAAATCAAACAAAAATCAATGTTTTATTAATTCTTCAGTGTTTAGTATTGAAAGATTAAAAAATCCAAGTTCTTTAAGTAATTTTGGTATTAATGGAATTCATGTTCTAAATTCTCAAAATTTGAAAAATAGATATAATAAGACCACAATACTTTTCATGCTTTTTTTCTTTGCTCAATAATGTGATTTGAAACGTTTCAAATTTGGTAAACTACATATTTCAAACCAAAAGCAAAAAAGGTTATCTTTATGTAGAATTTTTGTAAGGGGATTTGCAAGCGATAGGATGAAGAGCGCGTGTTTTAATACAGGAAGTACGGTAGCTCTGAAAAAGTGAAGAACACACAGTTTATAGAATTTGCTAAGAAAGCACCTAGTATTACAAGAGTCGACTAGGCTGTCTTCCTTGCTGCTCACGTCCAACTCGTTCATCTCTGTCAACGCCGTCGTTGTCACCATATTGCCATCTTCGCTGCCCTGTTTCTGTATAATGTAATAATGTACAAACAGGAATACTTTAACCCGCACTAAACTTGTGTTCTCTCTTTCTCAAAGGTGCTCTTCCGTCTTCCACGCCTGCACTTCTCACTTATTGCTTCTTCAATCCTTTCCCTTTCTCTCTAACACCCCCATAAAATTAACAACCACTTTCTCCAATTCTCCCGTACTCCTACCTTAACGTCTACTTCTCCTAATAATAATATTCTAAACCCTCATTTCCGTTTCGCTCAACGATAAACCTACACTCTTTTTCAGCTTTAGCTTTAATGCATTTAAACGTAAATTACAAGAAAAACAAAAGTCAAACCGAAGAGAACTTCGTGAAATGACTTTCAATCTTAAGTACATCATTTTAACTAAATAACATTTTTGGTACCTTTTAAGCCCCCATTTAATAAATTTGTCAAGAAAGTCAAATATAATTTTATGCTGCTGGCTATTACATGCGCAATTACTTGTAAATAAAGTCGAGCAACTTATAAAAATGAAAAAAAACTGTTTCATCTAAAAAGTTAAGTGTATAATGTAGAAAAATTAAAATGATTAATTTTTGTTTGTTTCCAAATGTGCATTTATTTATTCCCTAAGGCTATATATAGAGTTACATTTATTAAAACGTGCACAATTAGTTGAAATTTCATATTAATTCAGATTCAAGCAAATAAAATCTCCCCTCTGTATATTGCCGTAGGTTTTTCTATAATTTCATGGAGTTTTAGTGTACTCCGCACACTACTGTACTTTTATTACCTTTTGTATGGCAGTGCAGCGTCTGAGTAAAAAGCTGTCGTACTAGTTGTTATGGTATTAGTGTAGTGCTTGTTTTTGTGTTTGTACACAAGATTTTGCTTCCGGACGAGAAAAGCGACCTAAAAAGCGAGTTGGCAGACAGTAAAATTATTTGGCTGAATAAATTCGTTGGGCCGAGGATTCCCCGCTGGGACCCTCTGGTTCACTTCCCCTTGTTCTTCCACGCTTTTCCTCTTTGTCCTTTCATTCAGAATTACATTCCTATAACAATACACACGATATCCTACTACTAATAGTATGACCGTCTCTTTTCCTCATTTCATAAGAAGTCTTGTATAGACATACAAATTGCATGTTATTATTGCACACTATGTATTTAAGTATATGAACAAGATTCCCTACTCGAGTTGAGCTGAGTTGAGTCGCCAAGAACATGCGACGTTGAATTGGTAGGGCGAATTATTGCTGTGCTAAGGAATATTAAAAAGACTAGGACAACAACAACCTCTTTACGAAATTGGAGTAAGTACTCTAATGTGAAGCAATGAAAAGTGCAATTTCCCATAATGCACTTGCTTTTTTATACAGTAATCAATTCATTCAACCAAGCAACGCGTATTTATACCAAACCAAGACTTTCGCCTTCACTACGCTATAATAATATTACAGAGGGCAAGACAGGAAAAATACTTTTCCCTTTTTTACAGCAATTCGTGTATACATCACAGGGCACAGCTCCACAAGTTACTCCACACATTTACAAAACGACCAGACGGTTCAGCCTTTCTTCTTTCTCTTTGTTTACGGTTCAACAACATGAAATCCCAGACACACACACAACACAAAGGGAAAATCAAAGTGTAAATGTACACTTAATTTATTTTAACTAACGTACCATTGCAATGTCATGTAATGTGTATAGTGTGTACAGTGCTGTAATATGGGAGAGTGCAGTGCCTAACCGACGTATACCCCAGCATACCCACACGGGTTGGGCCCCGAGAGGTAGGGGCCCACAAACGACAAAAAAGTTGCTAAATTTTTATATATTTTTAAATGACGCGATTTTGTTGCAATTTTTATTGATTTTGACCTAAAATTGATAAATTTTATACGCGGTATTTCGATGCAATTTCAATTGATTTGGACCTAAATTTGCTAAAAAAAATTTGCGCTACTCGAGATTGTGTCAATGATTTATTTAAGAGGGGGCCCAACGCGGTTTTGAGGGGTAGGGGCCCCAAAATGTACGGTTAGGCACTGGGAGAGTGTGTCTATAGGTATAGGTGCATTATAGCTTTGGACTGATTTCTTTAGTCTAATTCTTTCGTGTCACGACACCATCAACAAAATTCCTTCCTTTCCGTTTTCCGTCCTTTATGCCAAATAAATTAAACGCTGCAATATCCTTATGCCCTCTACTAGTTGCGTAATCAAGGAAGTAGCCTCACTTCTGAGTAGCTAACGTGTAATTTCAAATGTGTTGCATAGAGTCGTTTCCAGTTTTAAGTAAAAACGAATGTTTTATGCATACATGGAAATGCGATACTATTTTAAAGCACTTCCGAGTGTATAATTAAGGGCAATTACTTATGTGATGAATGGATGGCTTTGAACGAACAAGCTTTACTTTCTCCAACTTGTGCTGAAATATTTTTAAGATCATAATTTATTGCTGGACATTATTAATGGTAATAAAACTCGATTTCCCCCGTTGAGATAGCCTAATTATATTTATTATAGTAAATATAGCTCATATGGGTAATCTTATGTAAATTTCTAATACTAAAAACTGCATACATGGGAAGTACACTACAATGTTTAGTGCTCTTTTTAATGTAAATGGGATTGCAATCCTTTTTAAACTTTTTAAAGTAGGGTATTTATTAAAGAAAATGTTTTATTAGAGAATAAAACTAAATTGAAATCTACATTTTTCAATTTTTGACCTAATTATTTTTCTTCATGCTCAAAAATGACTTAAAGCGATGTAGAAATAATTTATACAATTTCTTTACCACAATTTACCGTAAAATAAATTTTGAAAAGTGATCCACATAAACATTTTAAACTAAAAAGAGCAACTTTCTAAGAAATACTGCGTAGATATTTAGCTGTAGGCTTGTTGTGAAACCTTACACGTCCTTTGGAGTGTTGTGGGAAGTAATGTGTAGAATAAAAACAGTGAGGATTTACTTGCCCCTAGCCACAAAATACCATGCCATCGTTATTGCTTCTTAACTAAGTCTCGTAAGTAACTCAGTCACACTTTATGCAATACACGACCGACGGTATATAAGAGATCTGTCGATATCGCCGATAAAATTTTACTTGAGCCCGATATTCTTCCAAAACATGTTTTGTATCTATTTTGCTCAAGGGGTTTGTATGTAGCGGAAGATTTGTCTTCTAAGACACTATTTATATATCACGTATATCACTAATCACTACATTATATCAATCTCCTTTTATAGAAGTATTGTCAACTACATTCAATATAAAATCTATACACTACACATGTACACATACACACAAGTACACAAGAGCATTTGGTGCATGTTACATAGGAAGTTATATAGGATATAATTTAGGGATGGCTGGAAGCATGGCCGTGTTGATCACAAATCAAGTGGATGAGCCAGCTTAATTGAGATCTGTGTGACAAGTAGGGCTTTGGGATCATTGGCTTTTCACATTCTCCGCTCTTTTGCTTGGAAATAGAACATCTTGTGCTTTGTCGATTTCTCTGACTCACAAAGTCCTCGTACTTTCTCTCGTTTCACGCTCTAACTCCAACTCCTTTATACTATATAGCCCTATGCAGCACAACTTCTTTACTTATTATAAAATGGAGTCTATAGGGAAAGCTTGAGTGTGCGGTTACTAAATTCATTCAAACAGCCATACATTTTAAAGTGAAGACTTGACTCACATAAATCTGCAAAAAATAGGTTCGTTTTCAAAAGAATGCGTTGGTGCTTATTCTCCCTGAATTTAACTGTTGAAATTTATCTGGAATTGCAGACCTGCGGAGATGTTTCAAAGACGTTGTAAGTACTTCGTGTACTAAACTCAATTCGGCAATAAATCACATTGATGGGTGGCTTTGGCTCTCAAGCTAATGTTCTTTGTAGTTATACATTATACGTAATACGTGACATTATAGTGCTATGTGTAGTTATACTCTATGTCCACAGTACCTATAGTAGTGCCAATGAAACTACTAAAATGCTTTTTCGTAGTAATGGTAGGTGTCCAAAGTGTCTATGTATATGTACACACCATCTTGCCTCAGGCACAAGGATATTTCTTCCAATACATTATTTAAAGCTTCCAACAGTTACACGATGTTGAATGGTATGCACTTATGCATATGCTACGGCTTTTACTAGTGCGAAATAATGTAAAAACGTAATCCTGCATAATTCAGACATATAGAGCATTGCGTATAAAATGTATGTAAGAGACTTGTAATACTTGTACTTAACAGACTAATTTTAAGTTTATCCGTTATATAAGCAAAATAAGCATACATTAAAGGTGTTTCTTGCACTCAGGCAGCAATGACAATACAAGGTATCCAGTAACTCAGTTAAGTATTTTTCAAGACCATTAACTCCTAAAAAATTAAAAAAATAAAGATTTGTAAGGGTAAATTTTTTTGAACACTTTTTATTTTTGAAAGCGTATTTTTTAAATTACAAGTGTCACTTATATTTTTCAGTGAAAGTTTTTGATACCTTATTTATTTTATTAATGCATCAGCAGACATCAGTTCAATTAGTTAATAAAAATGTTCTTTTTGAGATAAAATTTTGTGAAGCAATATCCATGAGGACTAACTGTGTTATAAAGGACCCTGTAGGTTTGAGATGGACTGGTGCTGGTTGAATTCCACTTTACATATGATTTGGGAACTGTTATCTTAATGTTTATTACAAAGTCATTGTCAGTTAAGCATTTCCAGAAATACGATTTATAAAAATCTGGAGGGGACAAGCAGAGAAGATGTCATATGTATGTAAATGCTAGTGAGATGGAATAGCTATACAAGGCTTTCATAAGATGATTTTAGTGGCAGTATAAAAAGTGAAGCAGAAGGTCTATATCAGACTGTAAAAAGTCTTTTTTATATTCTGTCTGTGGCTACATTTGGAATACAATACTGGACCATTCAACTGTTCCTGCCAAGTCGAAACTCGAAAGCGAGGTTTTACAATTCTCTATTCAAAGAAATCAACGTGCTGCCTACCTACTTCGAAGAATACTTTTTTCAATATGCACAATGGTGTTCCATAGAAGTCGAAAAAGACCATTATTCCTCTCAAGAAATAAATGCAATTTGCTTGTCGCACTTTACACATCATGGTTTTCTAATAAATGGGCTATGGTGATTTAAGTAATGTAAAGGTAGTTTTTAAGCAGCAGAGTGTGCGGTTAAAATATGGCAGCGTACGTACACATTCGTACGTGTGTAATGAGCCGCGCAGCCAATTCATTCTATTTATTTCCTGGAAAAGCAGGACAACATTTTCAGGAAAAAAATTCAGCTAAGTTCTGCTAATCAGTATTACTGTAAAAATAGGCATATTTGCCGTAAAATGCAAAAAAGCTTAATTTTGTACGCTACACGCCAATTAGTTGATTTTTGACCAAATAATTTTTTTTTCGCGATATGTTTGCATTTTCCACCCCGAAATCCACTTCTGGTATCGACTTGGTTTTTATCTAGTCCCCTCCAAATATTCACCCTGGATACGCCCCTGGTTTACAATCGAAATTTGTTTGAACGGCTTAGTTTTTTGTTTATGGAGTGACATCACTTAAATAATTGGAAACGAAGGATGCCCTTTGAAATAAATACCGTGGAATCGGATAAATTTTTTCTTACGCTTGCATTGTAAAGACACTCGACACAAAATGCAATCCGATGCCTATCTTTTCTGTCGAGTTGCATTTGTATCAGTCAGTATCAGCAGATGCATGCTGAGTTTTTATGTTGTCTCTCTTTCTGTCGGCTTGTATTAGTATTTCAGCTTGAGTTTCCCCTCGGCGTTGTGTTTTTGCTTTTGCTGTGGTCACATACTAGCGCAGATGAACCTCGAAGCTGAATGGTACTATGAGCAGACTAAGCACATTCTCAATTCATTGGCAGATCAGTTCAAAGTGGATTCAGACCGAATCTTTGCGAGGATTAATGAGTTTGAATCGCTGCTCTTCCTTTCTCTTCTTTCTAGCTCGATAGTTTTCCGTGCTAGACACAAATGCAAAAGAATGAAAAGCAAAGCTATATAAAATATATGTAGGCTTGTTTCCATATATTAAATGCACTATGTAATATTCTAAACAAAATAAAAAAACTAAATCCGTGTCATCTTACGATGGACTTAAACTAAATACCTACTTATTCTGCCGCCACAACAAGTCGTTACATATCTTACACACTTCTTTATATATAGCATAAGATAGCTCTTTATGCGAGATCTTTTGTTAGAATTATAGTTACTTTAGCTAAAGTCATCTGTATGTACATAGTATATAGGTACCTCATGTACAATATATATGTGTAATATTTACACAATAAATGATAAAATATGCATTTATATTTGTATAAGTAATATAGTATTGTTATATATACACTCTAAGAAAAATTCAGTAAATCTACCTCAAGGTTTTTACCAAAAATGAGCTGTATTAACTCTTGTACAAATTTTACTTTTCGGGTTGTGCAAAGCAGGGTGTAGAAACACTTGTGACTTCATAATTCATATTGTTTCATTATTCATTCATTAATCATTAGACTTGAATTACACTTTAGGAAGAGCTGCTTCGACAACTACCAATTGTAAACCTTACCATACACTTCATATGGATAACAACGTTGTGTAAATTTTGCATGCGTGTTGAGAAAACTGAAAAATTGAATACACAATGTTGACTAAATTTTACTCATGTGTTTTGTAAAAGGCTACTTAGGCCAACATTTGGTAAACATTACACAATTATTGTAAATTCGGCTTTTCCACAACCCAATTGTGTGAAAAATACTGTGTCTAAGTGTTGATTATGTCCAAGGCTGTGTAAATTTGGTATTCTACCACTGGTTGTGCACTTAATTTTTTGCTGTGTAGAAGAAGGAGTATGTTATATACCTAGCTATAAGTATATACAGGATTTTGTTATCTGTATCTGTTGGGTACAGTGTACAGATGTATAGTCTATTGTGTTTCCACTTATCTGGACTTGGCGTGGGTTGACTTACTTTATTTTGCTTTAGTTACTTAATGTGTGGGCTGTCCGTCTGTGCTTTCTCCTTATTTACTGCTTTCTATGGATTCTCTTCTGGCTGTGCTCTTTCTCTCGACGCGTTTCTTTATGTTCCTTTCACTGGATTTATTTCACAGATATCTCTCATTCAACGCTCTTATCAGCTTCCCCGTAGAGACGCTCGAATAAATTGACTTATTACATTTTCTACAAATTTCCTGATCACGCCATAACTCAATGGGGCTTGCTATGCCTTACTACCATCATACGTAGTAATACAACCAGGAAACGGAACATATCACCGTTTTTGCAGAGACACACACATAAACTCTCTCATTTCATTTATACCTCCCTTCTTTTTTTCTGCAGAAAAATTCCAACAAAAAGAAAAGGAAAAAAATGCAAAAAATGTTATTCGTAGGTATTTTGATAGGAGATAACACATTTAGGAACTTGGAGGGGAATAGAGATAATGCACTGTGTTTTATTGTTATACCAGTATTATTATTACTGTATAGTATACTTTATGCGGGGTGGGCATAGATCCGATTTTTGGAAACGGACGGGAGGAGATATTATTATGAATGTGGTAGAATGACGACGGTATTATGCTATAAAGTATAAAGATTTATAATTTTCCATCGATACTTACTTTTAGCTCACATTTAACCTCGTGGCACATTAGAAACAACGTTTGTAGACTGGCAGCCTTCCAGCTTGAATTGTACTACAAGCGTAATATACAATGCTTTCCCTGCTACTAAATGGGGATGGATATATGTGGCAGAGCACAGACACATCCACACATACGTTAGTTACTTGAGGAAGTCCCAATAAACCGTGTGTATAACTTTCTATTAATCTTTGAATTGTCTTTTTATTGCAGATGTAATAGACATGGACAATGTGTCGTTGCCAAGAGTGTCTCCAGCTTCCCGCAATTTACTACAACATATTATTATCCTCCTAAGGCATAAATACTAAAGACAGTTTCACGTCACTCGGCATACACCACAAAATACAAGGTAAGTGAAATTCAAGGTTTTTTCGTCTTAACTTTTGTGAAGCATTCCAAAAAGCATCTTTGACGTATTTTTAGCAGTCACACAGTGCTCAATATCACAATTGGTGCAAACTATTTAATTTCGTTAGTTTCTGAAATTAAATATACTTTGTAATTTATACGGGGATTTACTTTTAGGAACGGTCATATGTGCCACTTTAAGTTCCTTATAAATATTCTCAATATTCTTTCTAAAGAAAAGCAAAATTTTGAAATTTGGGTACGGAATTAATGACCGTCCCTTTAACGCTTACTAAAAACTAAGTCATAGACCAGTTGCTAGGAATGAACACTTTTGGTTTAATGAAACACGTTTTCTTCTGTACAAAATGTCATCGTTGCAATTTATTAAGTCAAGGATTCCTTTATAAAATTGTACATTTGAAAACTCATTCAGTTCTTATGATTGAACGTGTTTTGTGTGTCTGTTGAAGTGGATAGAGATTCTTCCAGAGTCTTTCTTTGGAGCTGACTTGACAGCAGACCTGTCACCCTGGTCGTCTCCTTTTGAATGGAAACAATTTATTATATGATATTATTTCTGAATTTGTATTTCAACATTTCTTTGTGCCATTTGAACGGAAATGTTTTCTCATGGGTCGTTTCACACTAGCGTGTCTACTTGTGCTACTACACCTTTTTGCTTTCATTTTTGGAATTTTAGATAGATGAGAATGACACGATTTTCACTTGGAGACTTCCTTCACACTTCTCAACTTATTTGTGAGAGTGTAAAGAAAAATTGATTGTCTCCATTAGTGCCATCATAATTTTGGAAATTGAATAGCTTGCTTTGATATGTGTGTGACTATTTCTTTTTACTTGAAATACCTAGGATGATTTACTTTCAGCACGTATTCCTTTTCTTTTCCGACGGCAATTCACTAATCTGCTATACAGGGTGACTCAAAAATTGTGTTTGATTGAATAATACTAAACAAATAGCAGAATTTCAAATGTTTTAGTAGGTATTCTATATGAGATAAATTAGCAACCACGTAGTGTTGAAATGACAAAATGTATATGAGAATAAAATATCTTTAAAAAATAAGTACCTAAGTAAAATTTATGGTAAAACTCTAAATCTAAAATCTAAAACCCAATGGATATTTAAAACCGTGTAATCTTAAAAAAAAAATCTTTGAAAAAATTGTGGGTGCCCTGTATTTGAGAATAAAAAAATATTCTTATTTCTACACAATTGATATAATCCGATTTATGATCGTTCCGTATGTAAGTGTGTCAGCTATAATACAATGACATTGATGACGAGCTTTGAAAGGAATTACGAGCAAATGCAAAGATGTGATGGCTGTTGAAATGAATTCTCGCATTTTTCGCAGAGTCTTACCAAGATAAAATATTACATTGAGATAACTTTTCTGCTCTTCTTCAGGTCATCAGACATTACCTGATGCGATGAGGCACATTCACATGTCATTTGCCATGTCACTCGTCTTGACATGTGATGAAATGAACATGTAACATTATTGCCATTACTTGTCATTCCTATTCGCCCCACTTTGCTCCCACTGTCTTTTCCCTGTCTGTTTCTGACTCCTACTAATATTTTATTATACAACTCTACTACATATATTTATACGTTAGCTATATATTATTATGAATCTCCTAGAGTCAACGAATGGAGACGAATTGAGAAACTTTTTGCACGTTAAATTGCAAGTAATTTAGCATATAAACTACCAGTGCAAAAAATCCATTTGCGTTATTGCAATGTTAAGACGAATAGTATAATATGTTACAGCCTTATGAGTATACTACTTACAAGTACCTTAAAAACCAGACGGGAGAAAAAGACAGAAATAGTCATCTAGTGAAAAATACAAACACTTTGCGACAAATTTATTAAAAAACTTGCGAGAACTCTAGTACTAGAATCATGACGAAATGAGAAAGTAATACCTAATTTAATAAAAATGCTGCAGATAAGTTACAGCCAATAAGTTTTCACAAATACCTATTCTACACCCTAGACGAGTCTTATAATGTTGACGTAGTACATGTATAATAAATTACAGATGAGTTTTTTAAGGATGGTTGATTTAATCCAAGTCATATTAAATTTTAAGTGAAACGATTTCATAAGTTTTCGTCAATTGACGATCTCTGTAATTTTTACCAAGGTTGGTTTTATATTGCTTTCTGGGGACCTATATAAGAGCTTCATTTACAATGCACTTAATGAACACATCCAAAGTTTTTCTAGAGCACTGCTTTTTCCATCCTCGAAAAATGTTTCGAGTAGATTGAGATGAGCAAATATCTTGCACGACGAAGAACGCTACTTATGATGGAAAAGATGTAATGCAACTTTTAGTGTAAATAGTAAAAAACGGTAGTAGGTAATTTGACAAGTTTTTCTACGTCTTGCTAAAATACCTGAAGCATTTCTTAAAGAGTGTATGGTATTATGCACTAATTTTGTTGCTAAGAAGTATATGCATATATGGAGATTAATGGCGTATTTAGAGGGGGCTTAGGGGGCTAAAGCCCCTTCCAAATTTTTGGGTTTTACACTAGATAAAATAAGCTTTTTCCAAACAACCCAAAAAAAACAACTCAAAACAAAACTTTTCGCGCTACGCGCGAATTGATTGCAATTTCCATTGATGTTGACGTAAATGTGCACAATTTTGGGCAAAATTTGTCAGTTTTTTTGCGCTATGTGCAATGATTTCCAATTTACATTGATTTTATCCTGAATTTGTGCAAATTTGGAGAAAACTTTTTCGCGCTGCGCGCGATAATATTACTTATACAACAAAGGTTTGCTCAAGCCCCCTCCAAATGTTTGACCTGGATACGCACCTGATGGAGATACGCTGGAAGGTAAATAATGTAAATATATCTTGAAATAAATTGTTGGTTGTTTTGTCGTGGTCTCATCTTAGAATTCATTTCAACTTTCTTTGTTGACTCGTATTTAAAGTACATACCCCGTAGTCTTGTGTCCGTGCCGCAATAACCCGTCAAAGTCTTTCCGTCTTATTTAGTAGGTAGTCTGCCATGAGTTTACGACAAGCACATAGGGCAAATAAGGCAAAAGGAATGAAGTAGTAGGTAATTTAGTTTCTCCGGGATAAATAAAATGGGTTGAGTGAAGAGCGGAGTGTGTTGTTGGTGGTGATATGTGATCTTCGCACACAATCTTCTTTCTCCCATCCTCTTCCTCCAGCTTTCAAATCTTTAAAAATCTTCCCGTTCCCGTCTTCGTGCAAGTGTTTGTGTTACTCTCCAAGTTTCTTGCGGTGGATCAGAATTTGAATGCGACTCATGTTCTCGGGATTTGCATAACAATTGCTGTGACTCCGATCCCAATAACATAACTAAGGAAAAGGCAACTGCTGACAAAGGAAGTGTACTATGTGTGCACACTACACACCAGAAAAATACTCAGAGAACTAAAAAATCCCTTTTTACACTTTTAAATTTTTTAAAATTTTGTATTTAAAAAATTTGTTTTTTAAACAAAAAATGCTTGTTAAAGACTAGCTGCTATAATTTCCAAGGCCTTCAAACAAATGGTTTTTTATAATATTTTTGATATTTAGACTTAAAAAGACTATATTTTATGGAAGAATCCGCTTTTTCATAAAGTTAACTTTATTTTTTTAAGTAAAAAACTTTTGCATTTATGTCAGAGTTCACTTAAATGTGAAAAATGAAATTAAATACAAAAATTAAATGCAAAAATACATCTGACCCACAGCTTTTTAATCACAAAAGTTATAACAGCATTTCTACATTTCAATCAAAGTTTGTGGACGCTAAAAAGGGGAAAAAGTCATTCGAGCGGCTTTTTTGCTGAAAAATAGTTCCCTATTTCTGTATCTCTTTCTCCGTTTTTTTCTTCTTCCTGTTCCTCACGTCTTTCTCTCTTGTGTAGAAATGTAATGTTGACAAACAACTAGTTTTTCATGCTTCTTTTTCTTCCTCTTTCTTTCCTTCTTTCGGCAGGTCGTTCGTTTCGTTTGTTCCTTCAGTACTCATCTCATTTCGTCCGTAGGGATATTTTCTTTTGTCACCGCGAACGGAATACCAAGGGAAAGAGAAAAGGTTGGAGAGTAGATTTGATTGAATTATATTCTCCACCTCCTCCTCTTCAAACCCAGATGCAGAAAAATAAAACGACGACTGTCGTTACTATTTACACTCAACAGAACTGCAGCAAGAGACCCGAGTGGTTTTCCCTGTTCGCCAATTGACTAATATTCCGTCTGGGACTGTAATATGAACCTTATGCTAAATAAAAATAATAAAACCTGAAGGAACGCTTTCAGGTTATTTGAGTGCTCTTTGTATATACACCAAGAAATTTACAGTTTGTTCCAGTAACGACGTAACGAGTCAACAACAAAGTAATTCAAAAAACTAGAACCAATTCAAAGTCGCTGTAAAAAGAATTGACTTACAAAGATAAACTAAAGTCAATTCCTGTAAGTGAAACTATGCGAGCAATGGAACACAAACTCGCAGCTTGAATTATTTTCAATCTCGTGGATTGGCTGTCGCTGTCGCTAAAGATGAATGAATGAATAAATCTCGAATTTATTATATTGAAACTGTTTTTACTTGCAAGTTTACACTCTCCCAGAATTTTTATAGCAAACAAAAGCTGCAGTAGATCAATAAAATGTTCCAAGAAAAGAAGAGAATGAAATAGAATGCAAAATATCATACAAAATTCGATTCTATGTAGATTAAATTTTTAAAAACGCTTTGAATTAAATTAAAACTAATGAAACGACGATTTAAAATAACTAGACAATTAAATTAAAACAATTACAAGATCAATTACAAAGTTTACCAGAAGCAAAAAAATCTCAACTAAACTTTTAGGTATATGCTTTACTAAAACCAAATTGAAATTGTGGAAAAGAAATTGAACTTTGATACGAGTTACTTTTATGTGGCACTGTAAAAAGAAAATAATTTATTTACTGCAAAAAGAAATGAGAAAAGCAGGCGAAGAAAATGAAAAAATGTTCAAAGTAGGGATTTCCTTAATCTTTAAATGACATCGGCTGACAGCGACGACAATTTCTGAGAATGAAATTTAAAATGCTCTTTCGATTTAAGAACCACACACAGGACCCAATGAACGTCGTAAGTATCGTAGAAGAAAATTGAACAAAACGACTTTGATTTACTTTACCTATGTATACTACGTCTCTTGTGCTGGTGAATGGTAATACACGTATTATGCAGAATATTGTTATGTGGGTGATCTACTTTCATTTGTAATAACGTTAGTATGCATGTAGTGAGATTATAATCGTGAATCGTGAACTATTCTTCCCGAAAGCTAAAACCACATTGAAATAAGATTACTACTGCACACTGGCATGCTACACACAGCTTCGTGTACTACAAAATAGTTTTGTGCATGTAGTAATAACAGAAGAAGAGACAGTACTTAGGCAGTCAGGAATTCAATTGAATTTGGGTCAAAGATTTACATAATGGCTCTATAAGCCATAATATTATTATGTGTGTGTATGTGTATAATATCAAAAGGGAGAAAGTCAACAGCAAACAAAGTTCTGCTTGTCTTATAGTAATATTCTTCTTGTGTCAGTTCATTGTCTTTGGCAATGCAGGGATGAAAAATGTCTTGTAATGTTGCAACCAGATTGCATGAGAAAATTGAAAACAATTGCCCCCGCAGGTGGCGGAGGTAATTTGGGGAATATGGGAAAATTTGAAACGGGGAGGATTTCTGGGGGAATTTGGAAAAAGATTGGGTAAAATAGGGACATTTTGGGAGAGATATAGAAAAAGTTTGGAGAAAATAGGCAAAGTTTGGAAAAAATAGAGAACGTTTGGAGAAAATAGGCAAGGAGAAAATAGGCAAGGAGAAAATAGGCAAAGTTTGGAGAAAATAGACAAAGTTTTGAGAAAATAGACAAAGTTTGGAGAAAATAGGCAAGGTTTGGAGAAAATAGGCAAAGTTTGGAGAAAATAGGCAAAGTTTGGAGAAAATAGGCAAAGTTTGGAGAAAAGAGACAAAGTTAGGAGAAAATAGGCAAGGTTTGGAGAAAATAGGCAAAGTTTGGAGAAAATAGGCAAAGTTTGGAGAAAATAGGCAAAGTTTGGAGAAAATAGGCAAAGTTTGGAGAAAATAGGC
>JAQFYB010004845.1:0-15256 GCA_034694085.1 Pogonognathellus longicornis
TCGATTTAATGCATAGGCGAGTGTGGGAGTTTGAGTAGGGCTAATGCACGTAGTGCTTCATTCTGAACACGCTGTATATGCATACACTAAAGTTACATAGAAATCGATATTTGGTTCTTTAGTGTTGCCCAGTCATAAAGATTGACTTTTTTGTCCAAATCGTTGAGAAAAGAAACAAGAAAATCCACGTATGATTGGACGTACGAGAAAATTCTCTTTTGTTTCTATATGCAATGCACCAGCAGTCTCAATAACGAGACCACATACACAGAGTCGTTTCCATTACGAGCAAAGGAATCGTCCTAATGATACAGGTCTCGTATTATTATTTCTCAATACATTTTATACACAATGATTTCCCAACCCAAACTGACGAGGAGCAATTAAGCTCCATATAAGGGATGGCTATGTATATAACATTACTACTTTGTGTAACTAGGTAGTAGCTTCGGGTGAATGAGACTTGTGAGGCATAAATGAAGGAAGAACTAAAAACACACGGTAGTCGGAAACTCGAAAACTATCCCATATTATTATTTTTACGTGCTACACATTGTCTACATACCTTGAAGAAATGATACATACACGTAGCTATAAAGGTGCTTAATTCTATACGTACTATGCATATATTATGTTTTTACCTTCAACCTTCCAACAACATTACATGCAGAGCTATGTATAGGCATATACTGCTATTGTGCTGATATTATGAAACACGCAAAAGTTTTAAGATTATTTCCCAGTGAAGGTTTTATGGATATAATATACGCTACATAAGTTATACAATGAGGAAAAATGGCCTGAGAGCAATTCCAAAACCAAAGCGAGAAAATGCTCACTTTGCCATACACTCTACATGTGTTTTGTTGCAGCTTTCTTTGCCTCTGGAATATCATAGCCGATAGGTTTAGGTTAGCTTGTACTTACAAGAAAGTCATCAACTGGGGAGAAAGCGTAAACCTTGTGTTTGATTTCTTCCTAACTATTTGTAGAAATATATATGTAGAATTACTACTCACACGATAGCGATATTTACCCAGTCAGCTTGTTTAGCTAATGTAAAAGCGCAGAGTAAATTATAACTTCATCTAAATTCCCTATTCCCAAATGCACTGATTACAAATGCATTGGCTTAACATCAGAGGTAGATATTAGATATGTATGTTGGATTTTTCTTGATAATTTCAGTAAATGAATCCTCCGTCTGTGTAGATAAGCTTACAACTAAACACTGCGGACATGGATGCACTAAAACATGCATTGTTTTACTATCAAGAAATATTTTTACTTTGCTTTCTTTTTTGAACGCATGGTTATGTTCATACGGGTAATAAAGTCTTAGCAGTCATTACGGAACTTTGATTTCCAGAGAGGATAAGGCACAGTGTACTACTAATAAAACAACAGTATCCCTTTCTTCTTGTAATACCTACGTCTTTATATAAATTACGATAATATGTTTTCTTTGAGACAAAGACACGCGGTTCTAAATGCCAAGGCTTGAAGAATGTTATGTACCTATATAGATACCTACTATTTATATATAATTAATTGCGTACTCTTATACTTATTACATGATAAAGATGTATACTTTGCATGTATTCTACACTCAATCTCAAAATAATATACACAAAACACAGTCCACATTCACATAATAATGATAACTACATATATTACAAAGTGAAAGTCTTGCAAAAGTGCTTCCTTCAAAATCTTAATTTGGAAAAAAAATTGTTGTTATTCGTGATGAAATTTTTATAAAATCGGAAGTAAATGTGAAGGGACGGACATTATGATTTCACGAATAACGATTTTATATTCCAAAAAGACACGAGAAAATGAAAAATAGCGAGTTAAAAGTAATGAAATGACTATAGTCTTTAATACGTGAATAAAGAAAAGATTTGTGGAAAAAAGTTGTATACCTTTCTTGCAGTTTTGCTGAAAATAGCTCTTCGAATGGTAGCAATAGTTTTGGCAATGGGTTTTAAATTAGTATTATTGGCTTGTTGTTGCTGTTGATTGGACTGAACAAGAGAACTTTCTAATGTCACAATGGCATTTCCACTTTGTTGTTGCACATCTGCCAAAAGGGGTACACTGGAAGTTTGGCTATGACCACTGACACTTGAGCCGACACCACGGCCTTCACCACGCTCATTATTGTGCGGACCATTCGCCATCCCTTGAGGGCCTCCACTGTGGCCTCCACTGTGGCCAACTCCAATCATCATGGGAGACCCTCCACCAAATTCCACTTCCAGGTTGTCATCCGTAACAACAACCGATGGTGTTCTGCTATTCCCGAAAATATGACTCACAGCTGTAGAGTTCCTCCGGAGTTTCCGAGGATTGAATATGGCCGAGATCCCAGGCAGTTCTGGCCTGGATAAACGTCGTTTCGGGTCATTATTCATCCTGCATGCCTTACTCTAGTTGGCTTGTCCGCGTCCCAAAAATCCTGCCCGAGCCGGTGCCAGCACAACGAAAATCAACTCCTCTCTTCTCCACTAAGTACGTACATACATTCATAACATACATAACCTAAGAACGTCTTTCTCCACATTACTACCATACTACTACTACATACTACTACAGTACTACATTACATACTACCACATAACACTACAACAGTACAGTACAGCCTCTTTCCCCCGTCTTGTCTAATAATGCAACGCTTAGCCTTAGCCTTTTACGCTTTTATTTCGTACTCCTATTACAACTTACATCAGTTCTCCCATACTTCTACTACCCGACCAGTACACTCAGTCCTAGTTCTAGACGTCGTCGTCCTCCGTGTTGGCATTCACTTACAACAAAACCCGTCTCTATTTACTACAACCAAGTCCATACTCGTCATGTGTACCCGGACTTTTATCCTCTTTCCTTTCTCAATGTGTTTTCTTAGTCATAGACGCTCCACATACATTCATACGCAGAATACCATGTATTTACTCAACTCTATGATTCTCTCCCACACTCCACAAAGGCTCTCTTGCCTCTGCTCCTCACTCACTTGCTTTGCTTTGGTGTGGATTTCTATACATCCTTTACGACTACACCATACCATCTCAAGTCAACTAACTAGCAATAGCTGTGGTACAGTAGGAACAGTGCTACAGTTAGCAATATACTTTCACACAGCATTACATCCACCTAACAAGAGCGTCTTCCAGCTTTCTTCATGTATACATTTACAACTCCGTCAAATTGGGCTGTCTTGTTGACTTGACTCCTTCTCTCTTTCTCCGGCTTTGTAGGAAGACTAGCCGTGCCATCAGAAAGCAGTACATAGAAAAGCATTTGATTTGACTACAAGGATTTTATCACTTATAGATTACATCCTCCTCCTTTCTTTTCTTTCCATAACAAAGAACGACTCTTGACAGTTTAGCTCTTTACTTTGTTGCTGTTAGTCACCCCGATTTCTTTCTTCACTCGTCACGAATCACATTCAACAACAATAACACCCCTTCCGGCACTCCCGTCTACACACGCTCCTTGTACATATCATTAACACCAACATTGTTCCTTGTTCCATAACACAACCAACCTCTAGAATGTGAGAGACACATTATTCTTTACTACCACACTTAACATCACCTACATAAGGCAGGCAGTATACATTGTTTAATACACTACACCAACTGATTGATATACGACACATTATTGGATATTAATGGTCTCAGTCAGAATCGAAAATCCTACCAGGCAGTCCTTGAGTCCTAACTTTATTTGGACTTGTATACAAAGAAAGAAAGTAAACATAAACAGTTTCTTTACGGAACAGAAAGAAATAATTTCATACAAATTTACATTACATTTTCCAGAGTCTGTAATATAACTTTGGTATTATAGCTCAAGAGCAAAAGTTGCAAGTACAAAACGCATGTAAATACTGACTACAGAGAAAGGCGCAGTAAGTATAGAGATCTGTCACGTACACACTGCAGAGGTAAGTTGGTAGTTGGAAAGTGTTGGTGGTTTATTTATACCCAAGCACTACACATACTAATGTAGTGGTTGGTGTGGTAAAAGTAAAAAGTAAAGTCGTTGATATTTATTAACTGCTACTAGAGAGAAAGAGTGTATGTAGACGTTTTTGCCGAGGTGTATTTAGCTCACGCAAATTTAATGTTGTGTGTGCACGTTGTAAACTGAACTGTTGGTTTGCTCTTGTGTCTTTAGGTTGTCCATGTCCCTCAAAATTTCCTAGCGTGTCGTAGTTGCGAATTTTTGCAAACGTTTCGTGGAAAAGGTCAAGTGGTCTTTGCCGTGATCAGAGTGATTATTTTTCAACTGTTGTAGATACACTTGTGTATTCTTAGTTCGTACTGCCTGTATTTCTAACACATTTTATCTGCTGCACTTAAATTGACTCACAAGTCATTTAACAGATGGTTTTCCCTTTTCTCAAGTACAAATACACCTCAACGGGCAATTATAATATCCAAATGCAATAGCATATTTATTATTCTGACTTTCCAAGAAATTATAAATATATTAAGTTTGACTCATTTTCCTCTGTTCATACCTATTGTATATATACACTGCATTCCTGCTAGATGTACACTAAGGTAAACCTATAATCTTTACGATTATTATTATATTTATTATATGTAAACGGGAATTTCGTTTCTTTAAAGACTTTCACTCCACTTAGTGAAAGGCCGGAGAAAGATTTCTCCTGATTGCATACCTAAGTTAAACTGTTTTCTGCTTCAAAACTTGATCATTAACGAATTCCCTTATGATTGTTTACGGGAGGACTTGGTCTAATATAGAATTGTAGTCACAGTTGCATTGTGTCATTTTTAAATTATTAATTGTTCAAGAGAGACAGAGATTGCACATAATAGTACTGTGACAGTAGTGCAAGGAATAGTGTACAAGATATGACATATAAATCTTACATCATCATTTCCATTTCACAGCCTTCCGTTTCTGATTAATATTAAATTCGTTTCCAGTTTCTTAATCAGTTTCATCTATAGTATAATGTTTCCATCGGAATCATCATTTATTTATTTGTGTGTTGATGTTCAGCTCGGTTGTGTCGGGTTCAGCTTTCCTGCGCACAAAAAGTTAGGCCTTACTGCATGCTTTCATATAGTGCCCCGTCGATACACAAACATGTAGAAGTTACAGGAATGACTAGCTTTGGAGGTAGTGTTGGTTAGTTAGTTTTAGTTGTCACGTACAGTGCTCAGTGTTCTGTTATTCCATTATATCCAGCCATAGTTTGTATATTGCTCCGATTCTGTCGCTGTCCTGGATCATGAATATTAAATGCTTTATAAATAAATTTCGAGAAGGCAGTTGTGATGGTGCTCGACTGTTTCTCTAAGCGACAACTCGTTTTCATGCTTAGACATCGATGCATATTCCACATTATTCATAAAATATTAGGGTAAAGGTACCTACTTCTGTACAGCCATTCTGTAGGTAGGAGCAAGAAATAACTCTTAGTCTTTTCTGATGTGACTATGAACGAAGGAAAAATTAGACGATTGAGAATAGTTGTCGATTCCAACTTGCTATTCCAGAATGGAACACATTCAATGCTAGGTATTTCATTACGATAACAGGCATGAACAGTATTATTTCTTCATCCAAAATTTTGTTCGACATCGACTCATTTAGTCCACTACTCCAATATACCATTCCATTATTATTGCAGTTACGTCATTCCTGATACTCACTCCAACACGACTACAATTCACAATGTCCTCGTGTGTTTTTCAGACAAGAGAGCCTCGTATGTCGGCAGCTTAAATGTCAGTGCTCCTTTAGCGTGGGTTCTCAAAATCCTCTTCTTCGGATTGATTGTACAGATTGTTCTACATTCACAAAAAGGAGAGAAAATTAAGCACTTTAGTTATAAATTCAGCCAGGAGCAGATACTTAATTTATAGGAGAAGCTTTCAAAAAAGTTTCACAACTCAAATACCTGTCCGCCTTGTAGATAACGTTACTCTTTTAAGGTTTTATAATAGTACCACGAAGGTATTATTGATTGACTTTCTAAGTATTGCCAGTCAGACCGATATTTCCTTATGCTTTGATGGTTTGTTCATAATTACTTCAAAGCACCCAACAACTAGCGGCAATGAGTAACTAAAACAGACCTTCAATTTTGCTACTATTACCGTTTGTTTGCTGCTGTATATTTGCTCTGTAAGTTTTCCTCAATGCTTTCTATTGGTTTATAAAATAAAGCAGCTATATAATCAATAGTGTTACTCTCAATACTCGATAGACTAGACTCGAACTTCTAACACTTTGAAAATTAACTTAAATTATTGTCAATTTAATAATGCTTCAACAATCTTTAAAAATACTACTCCTGTCAAGGAATACCTTCCCTTTCTAACTTTCAGGAAATATTGATGCGAGGATCATTTCATCATAGTTTTATCATAATTCTGTCTTGTATATAAATAAACTTTTTAACTAATTGACATCAATGTACCGATAATTTATGGTTATATATTGTAAGTAAAATTTAGAGTGCTAGTAATACACATGATAATTTTAGTACGATTTAATGCACTAACACATTTCTTTTACATGTAGATGTTTTTGTATTGCTTGTATTGGCTATATATAGCCAATTATATATAACCAACAATATATAGGAGCCTTTTTATCGTTGCGTATCATATGAATCCTATGTGAACCTTTCATAGTCCTACACTTATTTGATTACTATTACTGTTGATATATTTTGTTTCCTAATTGACAATTTCTCCTCTTGTGTATAATCCAACTGAAAAGACGAGTCATTCTCGCTAAGTACAAATAAATGGCTTTACACAATTAAGCACAAACTTCGATCCTTCTATTGTTCTCTGCGTTAATCCGCAAGGGTCACTCTATTGTTTTACTTACGCCGAGATGTATTTCTACGACCGATTTGTTTTGGAACGCTAAGTAGAAAACAATAGATTTTTGGTTGAATTGGACAAAAAGGGATGTTCCATAAAAAGGGGCTGCATTGACCATTTCTGGCCGATGAAGGAATATTGGAGGCTCCCTTTCTGCCACATAACCTCAATACTTTTACAACTCTGATATTCGCCTGTGATACAATGTTTGTAGTTATTATCTGTGTACATATAAATTACACACAGCACTTAATGGAATACGATTACATTAATGTTAATTATTAAAACGTACAATATTACTAACTCCTAGAAACATAATTCACTCTATAGTATATTTGTTAGACGTGAAGATCTGGGATGTATATTATTATCTCTTTGTCAATTGATGGCAATTTAGTACATTCGATAATTAAATTAAGAAAAAAATATGGAGACTGTTGATACAATCTTGTAAACAATTTTCAGGGTTTTCTTGCAATTTAATTATTTTGGCCAAATAATAATACAGGGATGTTAGGGATCTTATTTACTATTATTGTAAAGCGTTATTTGAAATGTGGTATGAAACATGTAAGATATGTAGCACAATGCACAACTGACATGAATCTTTTTAAATAAATGCCAAAGCTTTTCTTACATGTAAACAAATAATAACTACAAGCAGGACATTATAGATCATTAGCAGAGTTTTAGAAGTATTTGAGATTATGTGGTGGCCAGGCAGCCTTCAATCGGTCAGAAATGGTCACTTCAGTCCCTTTACTAATCCTAATCCGGATTAGAACCTTTTTCTCGACTTTTACCCAAATTCTATTGTTCTCAACGTTTGTGGGTAATGACACTACATGTTATTGTTACACCTTTTTTATTGTTTCATATTTTATCGCCACCTTTATCTCAGTATCAAGTCATGATGTGTCATAATAATAAACCATAGTAAAACGGATATAAACAAGTAGCGGACGATATAAGAAAAAATGCATTAATATTAAATCTCCAGTTACAAGTACAGTAAATATCAAATTAAACTTGCAGATGTTTGTTTAATGTAGGCAGCGTGTATCGCGCAGATTGTTGTTTGTTATCCAAGTTAATAGTTTAATTGACTTTGATTGTAAAATGTTGAGTCAGAATGAAATATCTATACACGTTTCACTGGCTCTTTGGATGAAAATACACAGACGTGGATGGATGGAATGGCTCAATAGTAGTCACAGTATGCATATTATGTATTATTACAGTGTAGGTTGTTATGGTGGAAAACGGAAAATGGCTTTGCAGCTTGTTCCTATTCTGCTGTAGTACATTCTTGAAAAAGTGCACACACAGACAGACAGACAGAGTAAGTAACAGACTGACACACCATTTCTATAAAGTAGCATCCGCTACTTAATAAACAAACTTTAATGTTTAGAGAGAACACATAATTTCATTTGCTCAGTTAGAATACAAATAAATACAGTTGGTTCCTTCAGAAGAGAGGAGACGATTAATTTAGAAGCTAAGGATGTATAGTACCATCACAAACGCTATGCACTCTATAACTATTAACTACATAACTAACATAACATAACAGTGCTTATATATATATATTATAATAAGTACGATATAAGTACGATGAAATACTCCTACGATGAAGTGTCAGTCATACCACATTATGTCAATGTAAATAATGTATTGCAGGATTTAGTCTCGATTCTACTACTGGATAAGGAAGATTGAACTTTTCCCTGGTTACCTTGTATATAACTTGACCGTGTATCGAATTCATTACATCGAATACTGTACAGTAGTACATTGCATTGTAGCCCTGGAAAGATTTGGTTGACAAGTGCATGCCAAGGTAATCAGAGTTACTATACGCATTCAGAGTCTGAATGCCTTCATTTACATTTACAGTTATGTATATACGGGATAGCCTTCCCGGTTAGCCTCAACTGTAAAGTTAAGCCAAAAGTCATTCGGAAATTGAGTGATTTCAAAATCGCGTGTTTCTAGCCAATCTAATTTCATTTCGCATTCAAGTCAATTCAACTGCTAGTAAAATATTGTGTCTTTTCCTATTACCGTCCATTACACATATACTACAACGCATTTGTGCTATGTAAATCTATGCTACAATACATTGTGTGGGTTACAATTTGCAATGCTGTCCTATAGTAAATAAGCACTTGTGATTAAGAAAGAAGTGTATTATGACAATGGACAACTTAATGCTAACTATTTCATATACCTAGGGATTTTTGTACCCAAGGTTATTAATTCATATTGTATTCTAGTGATGTTGCTTTGTGAGGTATACACTAGTAGTATATTAATAATTCCAAGACCTTCTCAGAATACTATAAGAACCTACATAATATATACTAATAAGGTAAAATCCGAGTTTCCTTCCTTTTCCTTGGCATACTTATACAACAGAAGCTGAACACATTCATAGATCTTGTAATGTACTTCATGTGGCTTCTTGGCCCAAGTTCAATTATTTTTTTGCATGTCATGTGGCCAAAGTAAATCAAGAGTCAAGAGCTTTCTTTGAGTGCCTATTGCTCTTGCTTTGCCAACTTCAATGCAATTCCTTTCTTCTACTTGCGTTACTTACGTAGGTATTTCCCTAATGGCAAGTAAAGTAGCAGGAAAGTGTCCAGGTGTACTCCTACTCCTACTACCATTAACATTACCTCTTAATTCTGATATTCTCTTTTGTTATTTTTGGACAAGCTGTCCAGATAGAAAACCAGCCACTATAGGTATACAGCTATTTAGTTACTACTGACTGACAATGGCTAGACCACAAGTGGGTATTGATTTCCTACTTTACTTAAATAGAACACTCCTATACCATTTATAACTTATGCTTGCACTACAGTCATTCTGCCTCTCAATATTATTACCTTGCAGTTAAAATCCCATTTAACCAGCTTTACAAATGCACACCAATATTATTTGACCTTACCGAATTACAAGTCCGCAATTTCCGTTCATTACATATTGTAAAACATTTATGACACATTAATTCATACAAAGAATCTGATTTATTAAATTGCAATCCCAAAACCAACTACTCAAAGGAACATTATTGGCAATTCTGGTTTCTAGTAAAGATAAATTATTAATTTTTTCGATTTTTTTAAATTAATAATTCGTACCTACCTGTTATCTCTTAATTGTGTGAGTCTATAATACAGACTCGGACACCTTAAGCCATAAATGTTAATTGCGTTGCAATAGACTTGAAAAGGTTGATTGAATTTGCTCAGATCTTCTTGTATTAATTAATATGGAAGCACGAACCCTTCATTGTGTCTGTCAAACAAGTTGTTAGAACAAATTAACAATTTTCTTGATTCGTATGTTATTTCGCTTTCACTACTTTCACTGCTTTTTACACACTCATTCCTCAACTTTCACAAATTGAGTTGTACAACTTAATAAACTTGGAAAGGAAAAAAGTTCCAGGAGCCAACACGGGTGTTCAAAAAGAATAACTAACAACCTGCGATAAAATCAAATGATGATTGGAATCAATCAAATCCCTTGGGTTTGTGAAGTCTATAGGTTTGAGAAGAATAGTTTTGTGACACCTGCTGTCTTTGTCAGAATGGCTCACACACTCCCACTACTCTTGTAATACTCACAATCACAAATACAATGACCCAGGAAAGGTGAGGCATACCAGAAAGAACATTTTGCAATACTTGGCATTACTATTACTACTAACTTAGTGCGAGAGGTGCACAATAACAAACAACACACACAACACAACTCCAATAACACAAAACACACTGAAATGAACCCAGTGAATAGGAAAGAAAGGGAAGTTTTGTTTGCAAATGCAATAATGCAACAATAATGATAGAATAATAATAGTAATGTAATGTCGTATAAAATATATTAGTAGCTAGACTAGTGTTGTTGGTATTAGTTGTTAGTGCTGGGACTATTCGGACAAGCTGCGTCGCAAACTGCTACTTTGAATTCAACACAATCGACGTAAAATCTATTGAGTTGAAGTACAGGGAGATAGTGTTTGTGGCTGTGGTGCTATTATTATTGGAGAAAGGTGAAAAGTATGCAAGAAGAGGGAAAGCAACGAATGTCGGCTCACTCATTGTGAAACAAACGAATTTTTTGTGAGTGGCTGAAGCTCCCCTGCCTTGTGTTTGTACTGTGGCTTCTTCAATACGATGTGATATGTCCTCTCCTCAACCCAGTTCCCACTTCATGTGCATGTAGCTTACTGGGATCACCCGATTCTAACGTTTTTTACTCTACTGTCACTACTCTGTTCTGGCACCCATCTAAAACACAAGTACATGCTGTATTAAAAACAAGAATATAAAATATACACTATTTAGGTGTTCTATACACATTATTATACTACATACATGTATACATTATACATTACATTACCTTACCTGTCGGTATATATATGAACACCTTTATACACTCTGTTTTATTTATAGTAAGTATACGGAAAGCAAAGGAAGTAAATATAGGTACGTCGTACGCCTTGCCTTGTAGTTTGTAGTATCTGTATGTGAACTTCTACAACAAGAGAGAAAGCAAAAGCACTCAGCCATATTCCCCATTTTATCCACAGAGTTTGTCCATTCCTTCTCACATTCGTTTATATTATTTCAAACCATATTACTCTTCTATGTTCTATGTAGGTATACACACAGTAGAATATATCTGTATTGGTACTATTAGTATATTATAATATGACAATACGTAAAGGCTTTTTTGTTTTTGTTAGTTATAATATGTAACCTGCGTGTCAGTCATGTATTGTAACTGTAATACAGATAGGAGAACCTTGTACAAGAGTATTATAATGTATACTACCACATACCACGTAATGCTTTTAAGTTAGTTGGGTTAGGTTTGGCTAATGTGTATAGATAGATAGTAAGCGCTAGATGGGTTTTGATCATGTGATGTAAGAATTGTACACAGGGAAAGCATGGAAACAAGACGGGAGAGTCGGGCAGAGTAGGGCTACCTGTGTAGAAACTGGCTATGGTCTGGTGGTGGAATAGAAGTCTACACGATGCTATAACATTTTATAGGAGTAGGAGTAGTATACTAGTGATACCACGAAGGAAGGTGGGTAACCGTCACAGATAATGCTTGGCGGATAATGGGAAACTACAGTAAAAACACTTTTTTCTAACGTGATATGTTATGCTACATAATGTAATGTGATGTATAAGTAAAGTAAAAGTTCATGGATAGATGCCTTCCTTTTGCGTTGCGTTGTCAGTCTCTGCTCTACTCCCACCATCCAATATATGCACTCTCCTTTCCTTATTCACACTACTATGTATTACACAGACCTAGACATAGACTACATATCGTACACTATTGTTACTACTACTACCCCCACCATGCACCAGTATTACTATCTACTTTTGCTATGGTAGTTTGTGCCATGCCATATGTACTAAAACTAACATTAAGGTTTTAACTACAAAGGTTTGCTTCATGTCTTTTATTTTGACATTTCCTTCTCGTCAGTTGGCACAGACAGGCTGTGATTAAGTCGCTCAGAAAATGTTACTTGTTTTTTGCCTCTTTGATGCTTACTGAATTGAATGGTGATGGCTGTGCAGTACTGTGTGGTAAACATAGCACGATTGAAATCAGATTTTCATGTGGCACATGCACAACAACAAATTGAAATACGGAGGAGTAAAGTGAAAGTTACGTATGATGAGTTAAGGAACCGGAGATAGCATTTGTTGTATGTAGGTAGTGTGTATTGTGTATGCAGTGGAGATACTAATAACTGTGTAACGTGAATTGTGCCACAGTGTGTAGTTATTCTTCAGCCTACTTTCTCAAGAGAGAAAATTGCTATCTTTATTTAATGTGGAATGAATGAATACAAGATAGAAGTCTTCGTATATGTGTACTACAGCTCATTCTTGTTATATGGAAAAGATATAAGTTTTTAGTACATGTGGAACATATAGTTGGATGTTGTTACTAGTTGAGCTACAAAGCATCACTGAGTCATATAAGTAATGGAGAATCCATTTGACATTGATAGGGCATCCAGTAGTTATTCTCCTTAACGGAAGAAGCAAGGAAGGAACTGAACAAAACAAGATCTCTAATATTCCCACAGCATTCTCTCTCATTTAGTTCTTTCCACGTTCCTGCTCTCTTAAGAGTATCTAACGCTAACAAATGGATACTTGCTTAGGTATGACTTTAGTGTGGCAGTACTATAGTGAGGTACTGGTCTATGGCATCCAGTTCACTCTCCAGTCATGCGTTTCACAGTTCTTCGTTTCATTTTGCTCTGTCTCTTCCTCTCCCTGCGTAAACTCAAGTTGAAAGCTTCCTTCACAGTTAAAGCTGGGGATAGATTCTGAATTTCTACTTTTCTATTTCCGAGAATGTCAGTGCTAGAATTACAGATACTCGTATATCTATAGCAATACAGTGTACAAAGCTACGACTCGATCGGATTCTTCAATACTACTTGGTGTAACAATAACATTGTGACCTATATAATATAGCAGCATTTCAAGGATTTGGCTTTATGCGTGTTTTGTACTTACAGCAAAACTTTCTCTGTAAATGTGATAGGTATATATATGGTAGCTAAAGCTATATGGCATGCAAATGTAAAGGAAAATAATAACATAGACGGAGAAGCTGGGGATGTTTTCCACAAAGCGTTATTACTGCTTATTATATTTATTGTTGGGACTTGGGACGGATCGACAAAATGTTTAGTCACGTTGTTTGGTCTGTTCCTGAAGCGATTGTGTGACAACACTAAAACTGCCACGCAGTTGGGGAGGAAGGAAAGAGAAATTTCCATTACTTTTATGCTACACGTTCGTTCATATAAATAGGCAATATGCTATCTTCTTTTCTTTTGGAGAAATATATGTGCAATATCCATGTGAATGTCTACATGTAGAGTGTTCAGAATGCAAAACGTCCCTGTGAGATGGCTAGTGATATTATATGCAAACAAAACTGCTATTCCATTAAATAGACATCGAGCCATACCCAGAGACGAACTGAGCGCCACACTTTGCAGAAAGGATTTAATAAATGCTTCCTTCGTTTCATGGATTATATTTTATGTCCCATGCGTTATAATTTCTGAATATTATTCCTTTTGGGATATCTAACGTCCTCGTTGTAGTATACATTTTATTATTGTGTAGAATGTTGTCTTCTAAATGTTGCTTCCTTTATTTGCAAAGTGGTCGACAGACACATCCCTTTTACAATGTCAGAGTGAGACAGTTGTTTTTAGAATGAGGATAATAATAATTTCGCAGAGTGCATAACGTGCTATTCTTTGAAAAGCAAGGACTCTTGGTTCACTTTCTCTTTAACGATGATTACTAAATCTTAAACAAAGAAGGCATCAGATATTATTCTCATGAACAATATTATTATTTAAGCTCGCCCATGTGTTTAGTTTTGCTAAGAAATTGAGTACTTTATCTTGCGCCCAAAGTGTATCGTTCTTATTTATTTTCTATAGGGCAAGAGTTCTATGGACAGATGTGGCATGGTTTTGTAAAGAGATTACTGTTCCAAAGTACTCTAGGAAGACTAACAAGGCTTTGAGAGAAGATATTACTAAGAGCTAAGTGCACCAGTGAATGTCATCATGGCAAGCTCTGATGATGCTTTTACTGGAAACAGTATACAAACAAACACAATCTAGTAGTCTACTTTCTCTCTCACCAACTGACATCATTTCCTATTCATATCACATACTTCAAACATAACACTCAAATTCAAGCTGCACAACACTGTATCTCACAGAAAACAGAAATCACAATGTATAACTAGGTATTACATATTATGTTCTAGTAGATGTACACAAAACTTACTTTTACTTTTGTGTACAGATATACACTTGTACTAGTAGTAGCAATGTGCTACGCAGATACTGGATTTGAAGTGGAACAAATTTTCATCTAATCTTTCTCAAAGCCAAACTTTCCTCATGGGACATAAGTCCATTCACATGGCAGTAGAAACAGCACAATGAGTTTTTAGTACTTCGTGATTATTAGCGTTACATTGCATTCCACTGTAAATAACAATTGCTTTACTTATGTCTTAGAAAGTTTTTATACACTTTGGTATTTATATTTATACAATGGCACCAAGGCCGTATCCAGGATTTGGTTTCGGGGGGGCACCAAGGTAAAAATGTTATTATATATGGTTATTTTCGCGCCAAGCGCGAAAAATTTTAGCTAATTTGAGCCAAAATCAGCCTAAAAAGTATCAAATTTGCGCTTGGCGCGAAAAATTTCGCGATTTAAGGCACTTTCGTGGCCAAAATAACCTATTTTTTTGAGATTTCGGGGGGGGGGGGG
>JAQFYB010004846.1:0-15253 GCA_034694085.1 Pogonognathellus longicornis
GTATCAATCACATATTAAAGTTTGGGGGATTTTCTGGTTCCATGAAATTTCAAGCCATTCCGTGCGCCCCTCTTTATAGTGAATATAATTTATATTCTAATATACCATTCGAATTTAAATCTTTTCATACTTTAATCATTTTTTAATGATGAAATATTTATTTTATAATTAAACATTTACATCCCAAAATTGATTTCCCATAGTTGAATTGGAGGATACAAAAACTTTACAATTGCAATCATTACATTCTTCATAATTATTTTTCTTTTAATTAGAGCCTCAGCAATGTGTCATAATTATAACAAATCAGATTTACGTATTTTGAGCATTGAAAAGAGGGTGGAGAATAATCTCTTCTACTTTTACACGTATGGTTTGCTCATCTGCATCTGTCTTCGGCGTCGATTCGTTGTAAGGTGTATACAAGTTTGTTCTATGAAAGTAATGAATACAAATTTAAATATAATATGAGAATATTCATTGGTACACTGGTTTTTAAAACTCAGATTTTCAATTGCAACAAAATCCACACAAAAAGTGTTTTGGCAAATCTAGTGGCTGTCATAGGAAGAGCCTATATTGGATTTCCGGGGGGGGGGGGGTGTGGCAAACTCTATTCATCAGGTATATATACGTCCTCATTGTCGCGAGAAGCGTGAAATATTTATTGAGCTATGGGTAAAAATTAACAAAAAAAATTTAAATTCTCTCATAGCCAAAAAACGTCATGTTTTTTGTTATTTCTTTGGAAAATTTACCTATTTGACTGAAATTCGGTAGTGTCCCCTTGCGCCTCAGTGGCGCATGCGAACACCTTTAATATTTTGTAAAGCGGGTTATATAATAATAATCGTTTATTAATTATAAAATGTAATAAATGTTATGCACAAATATTCTGTGAAAATGTAATGTGGTCTGAAAATTACTTTGTATATTACTCAAAGCCGTATGCAGGATTTGGTTTCGGGGAGGGCACCAAGGGAAAAATGTTATTATGCGCTTTTTCGCCCGAACCGCGAAACATTTTAGCTAAATTGAGCCAAAATCAACCTAAGAAGTATAAAATTCGCGCGTAGCGGGAAAAATTTCGCGATTTAGGGCACTTTCGTGCCCTTAATAACCTATTTTTTTGAGATTTCGGGAGGAGCACGTGCCCTATTGCCCTGCCGCTAGATACGGCACTGATATTACTAATAAAACGCTTTCAAAGTTAAGCATACCCAAATTGCGTCATGGAATAAATGCTGACAGTGCTCAAGCATCTCCAATCCATTGTATTGCTAATGTCCCTATATTTTTGTGACTATATAATTTTTGATGTTTTAAAATGAATTCATAAATATGTAAATAAGTCTTTACAATATCAGTCTAAACAACTGATACCTATTTACTGGAAAATGTAACATTAGCGTATTATATATCGCACTCACAGCCATTTTTATGTACACATTTAGACATTACATTGAATGTTTTATACGTTGGTTAAATTAAAGGATTTTATTAGTACCTGCATATATTTATCATTTTTATACCTACCCTGGTTGTAAATCTTGATTCAACACATGAGTATGCAAGAGTAATTCGATGATTTCAGGAGTAGCGTAAAAAAGACAGTGAGCGGCGGTTAGAGCGTATCTTTCATTTATTAGAGATGCTCCACAAATACTACGTCTTTCTCCGGGATACACTATAGCCATTTGCCATGGAATTTCAAAAGGTGTTACTTCCTCGCCTCCAACAATTCTGCTTTGTAATGTTCTTTTCCCCTCAATACCACATTCTATTTTCAATCAAATACATGACGTTAATGGCCCATAATAATTTCTCAAGTTTCTGTCTTATATCTTTTTATGCAAAATTATTAGTGAAATACTGTAAACATATTTTTCTAATATTATCAACCAATTTTCAACGAAATTCAACAATTTCGAGGTACTACTACCAAATTTGGTCTCAGCTTTCACATGTTACTTACTTAAAATATTTGATTATTGTAGCAGCATAATATTGCAATATTAGTTGGAATATTAATAGTCACTCATTGATTCTTTGCAGTCTATAGATATTGTGTAACATGTGCATTTAAGAATTTTAACGAATGTCAAAAATTGCGACTTACCGCATGTTGTGTCAATTGATGACACAAATGAGGGATCGTTTCCTAACTTTCCTATGGACAATCAAATATATTATTTTACCCTTCAGGTTCATGAATTAAAATTCACATTGCACTATATTTATCTTTGTATACAATTTTTGCTTTTGAAACACTTACGTATATATTCATCTGTTTTTTTCATGCAACGTGCTGTACACTTTGTGGAAGGATTTTTTCCGTTATATCTCACAAAAATGTCGGTTCCATTTTGACTTGGCTTCCTGTATCCGGTGAATTTGTTCGATTGGGAATAAATAATCTGACCTCCCAGACCGTCAGTAATTTGTATAAAGTCATCCGGTTTCATGGGGAGAGTACTTGATGAACATTTTATCTTTACAGTACATCCAAGGTATCTAGAACCCTTTTAAATGAAAAAAATCCTATTTGCAATTTATGAAATAGTATATTATATTTTAAATTCTAGAATTGCAAATAATAATAATTTAATTTAGGTTCTGAGTTATAGTTAAAAATAATAATGTTATCTCTGCTTGTAAAGTATTTTGTCAAGTAAAATCGAGTCCCCCCAAGAAGAGCATCCTCCTTGATGAATTATTTTTATCACAACACACAAACGCTGGTGTCATAAAGGCTATAAAGTTGCAAAACATGGAATTGTATGGTAGTAGAACGAATACTTTTAACGCATGTTAGTGCGATAACTCGCATGTGAGTGCGCTACTACCTCGTTCCACATTGTGCAAGATTTCGCATGGACAGTTTAGCATTGCTGACTGTTGAATATCAAGTTACTATTGCTTTCATATACTGCGCGTGTGTGCAATGGTTAATATGAGATTGGCATATAGTTAAAAATTATTACTCATAAATAATTACCTCTAATATTAAGCAGGGAAAGGAAATTTTTAAACTCATTTAAAAACCCATCAATAAATAATTATAAAGCAATAATGCTTGCAATATGTAATAATTGTGGTAATCCATACTATAAAATTTAGTTGAAATTTGTCAAATTTCATACTGAAGGTGTACGATCGTTCTATATTCAAGTCCTTGTAGATCGATGGAGTCTCTGAAGTAAACACAATATATTGATCAAGGTTTTTAGAAGTAGCTAGGGTGACAGTGCAATAATGTCGCTTTAGAAGGTTATGTCATGCTCAAAAAATTGGATTATTTGCATCCACCGACCGACCATTTTTAAACCGTGAAAAGCGGTGCAAATGTGTGTTCAAACAATCCAGATTTTTAAGCATGACATAACCTTCTACAGCGACATTATTACACTGTCACCCTAGCTACTTCTAAAAACCTTGATATTGATAAAATTTAATTTAATATAATATTACTCATAATGTACGAATTTTGTAAATATTTATAAATTCAACAGTAGTAGGTAAAAACTCATAGAGTGCCTGACTAAATATCATGAAAAATAATTTCCACAAACCTGAGGACCATCGTTCTTTTAATAGCGATTGGATTGACATGGATTTGGCAACTGTAGGAGAATCTTTATCAGGTGTATCAACTGCTTCTGAATCTCGATTGTCGTCAGAAGGATCATCTGAAAGTGGATCTAAATGTTCCTCAAATTTCGACTTAGAAATATCTTTGCTTTTAAACTTGAACAGAGATGCTGATGCTAAATGGTTGTTGGTTTTTAATTTAATGACTCCATTTTTCTTGACCAAATTTGCCACAAGTGGAGTAGAAAGTACCTTCAAAATCAGCAAATAGTATTCATCACTAGAATATTATTTCCTGGTTTGAATTGGCAAGGTATTGGTAGGTATTGATTTTGGTATTGGTAGGTAAGTGAGGTATTGATGTGTTACCCATCCAAACCTCACAATAGCAAATTCGTCAATCAACATGCGGTCATAAATATTGTTTAAAAATACTTCAATATATAAATCAAATTAAAATATGTTTAAAATTTACAATATGGCGACTCCAAAACGCCATGAAATGCTAATATTTAAAAAATAATTGAGCTATTCTCGTCCCCTTGGCGTATTATCAATCCCATAATAATTTTTAGATAAATTTTAAGACAGAGGCCTGTTGGTTATTAATATGAAGCGCATGTTTTTCTGCAAAGCAATTTTAATAAATCTTACTTCCGGAAAAATATATAAAGGGCAGTATAGTACACTTGTTACAGTGAAAAACAGCGTTTTGAAAATTTTCATGGTTTCTTCGGTAACAATTTTGGACGGGAACTAAATTAAAAGTTTCCAACAATAAACACACATTTCAATACAAGAACAATTGACATTGTTAAATTTGTTTTACTAATAGGAGTACCATGCTTTTTAACGACTGATTTCGGCATACAAATCCAAATTTTAAATAGGTTTAAGTTTTGCATTATTATATTGTATATTTAATTTAAAGAATGAGACTTGAATACCGAAATCGATCGTTAAAAACCACTTCCTATTGAAGATAAAAATGTGACCATGTCAATTTTTCTTGGTTCAATAATAATAACCAACCATTGTTGTCAACAGTAAAAAATCATGGATCGCGGCGTATCTACTAAGGGTGATAATGGTGCTTTAATCCCCATAATATTTTGGAATACACAAGACACTATTGTCATTTTCATTAAATTGAGATTACTTTGCCATAAAACTGGAAACATCGTGAAATTGTTTTGTACCACGCGTGATTTTGATCTATTTTCCTAAACTGACTCAATGTTTTGCGATCACAAATTTCAAAGTTTGTTTTATTAATGTGTCGTGAATAGCCATATATATGAACAGTCTTAAATTTGGCAACTTGTATTCTGTTTTACCCTATCAGACAAAACCACCTCACAAACAAGTAATAAATATCGAAACAATTTATTCAATTTTAGAACAAGTCCATTTTGTCCTTCAAATTGGCGTACTTTTTTAATGAAATAATGGGAAATCCGAAATACGCCACTGATCATAAACGAGTAGCAAATTTTGTCATATTTTTTAACAAGAAATAATCAAGTATTGTAAAATAATGTTCCATTGTGTCTTCCTACTAGCCTACTATGTTTTAATTTAATATTTTGGTAGCTAATACACAACAACCTCAAAATGAGGCAAACGTCATATTTGTATTTGTATTTTTTAGTACATTACAATCCCGGTAAATGGTAAATATCAGAAATCCCGGAGTTGGAGACAAAAGAGTACGTTGCCGCTTTTGTCTGTCTGCTGTTGTCGAGGTACCGGCGCATTCTACAAAATGGCAAAAAATCGTTTTACAATGGTTTATTGAATTTATAAACGAAACGACCATTGTATCCGCTCATGTATACACACGAAACAAGTTATAGGACTACTATATAAAGACTATAAATATACAAAGAGTAAAGCTCTTGTTAATTATTTCTATTAATATTACAATTGTTATTATTCTTGACACCATTTTGTGTCATGATGCCCAAAATCAACGAACCAACCCTTAAGTTTGATTTTAAAATCAAATCAAATTTCCTAAAATGTGAGCTATTTAGCAGTTTCCCAAAAGCAAATTATGAATACATGTGTTGTGTAGTACCTCATGTTGACATATGTCTCTCCCCAAAATCCATTTCTGTATTTGCATGCGTTGTTGGGTCATAGATTTACGTATTATTGATATATTTTAAAGGGTTATAAATCACTGATTTAAGAGCGAAAAAATCAATGGTTTTTGCGTCCCGGATGAACAATCATTAGTCACCCACAGTTTCTAGTGCTCGGGACAAGCTTGTTACGACACTGTATGTAAGATATATTCCTATATAAGATATTCTCCTTGATAACTATATACAGGCACGTACCCAGGATCGTAAGCTGGGGGTGCACAGAAAGGTTTTTACAGAAAGTAATTAATGGTAAAGCAAAATTCTAATATGAGGAACAATTGAGTGCATACAGCGCTTTGAATAATGTCCAATCCAACTATGAAAACGTATCAAATTCGCGCGTAGCGCGAACTTTTTTCTGATTTTTTACCTTTTATGGTACAATAAGCTATTTTTTATTCTAAATGCATTCTGGGGAGTGCACCTGTACCCTGTGGACCCCCTCTGGGTACGTGCCTGACTATATACCTACTCGTTTGATTTGATCTTTTTTTGAATATTACATTTAAAAGTAAGTTGAACACAATAAAAATTGTCCTTAACTGTTTTGCTTTATAAAGAATTGAAAAAACTAGCTCAATTGATAAATTTAAGACGGAAATAATAATGTGCTTATTAAGTAATAAATAAATTCCAAGTTCTATGGGCAAAAGGCTCAAAAAATGTTGAATAAAAACATACACATACATATACACGAAATAATTGATATGATTACTTTATAATGACTATATATACAAAGAATAAAAATGTTAATTATTGAAATGAATATTACATTTTTTATTATTGACACCATTTTGTATCATGATGCACCATTCGTTGAATCCATTGCCTCAATTCTGAAAATATTAAAAAAAATCTTATTGTCCACATTTATTGAATTGATTTTCGTGTTTAATTTGATAAATTGGATAATTAAAGAAAAATAAATTGGAATCAAATTACCTCCAACGTTGCTGTAAATCGTTGGTAAGTTTCCTTTTGCACACACTGAAATTTTAAAACTACAATTGATATCATTTTTCAACAGATTAAATTACAGTTTTATTTAAACACTCTAAACACACTATTCAATTACAATTAATTTATTTTTAATCTGAGACATACCAAACCTAAAAAGTTAAGCTGTATACTAAACCCTAATACATTTGTAGTCCCATGTAAATTGCGCAACTACGTTTGTAGTAGCAGGGTTTCCAAGGTCCCTCGTTGCTATTATTACATGGCGTAGTTAGCTTCGACCGAAACTCTGGATAACGACTACAAACGTAGTCACACTCATTAGTCGTAATACATAGGAGACAAAATTTTGCTTCAGATTTTGATTTTTAAGAAATTCCAATTTTCTTTTACAAACTTCAAGCAAACGGCAGCAGGTAACTAGATGGCTTTATGAAAATTACACAGTATCCAAATGTACCAGGTGGCAGGGAACATTGATTAATTTTAAAAGCAATTTGATAAACAACATATTTGGTAGGTTGGGTATGTCAGGGGTTAAGAAAACCAAATCAGTAATGAAGGGACAAAAATGTGCTTCAAAATTGTAATACTACTTATGACCAGGCCCATAAGAAATCTAAAAACAATTATTATGATATTTGCCATGAATCTTTTTGCAAGATTCGACAAACGAGATCCTTCTGAAAAATAAATATTTGCTTAGAAGTATTTCCGACTACCTAGCCCCAATGATACCAATCCGATCTGAATCCATTTGTTATTCCTCTTGAGACTGTTTATTTAAAAAATCTTTAATTAGCGAAACCATTTATTATTCACTGAATAAATGAAAATGCATAAATACTGATGTAGCTAGATGCTCTTCTACATTTTACAAACTATTCTATCTACTTACCTAAGTGGTCCTCCCGAGTCACCCTGCGCAATACAAATGCATATTTAGACAAAAACATTTCCAATTATTGCTGTTTTTCCATTCTAGTATAATTTGTACTGTTTTTAAGATATTGTATTTTAAAGTTACTTTACAAGCACCCTTTCCCTCCTCCAAGTATCCTCCGCAAATCCTCGGGGCAGTGGAAGCAGATTTATTGTTATGTAGCATAAAAAAAGGTGTGTAGGCAGTGTTACAAAAATCTATACTATTCATTTTTATAGAGACCTTTTGGAGTGTATTTGTTGGTCCTGTAGCATTCTCAATGGTTTTCCCCCATCCGGAAACTAACGCCATTTGACCAGCGTAGTCCGTCTGAGCATTCCACGACTCTAAACAGATCGGTTTAATGCCTGCAGGGTGTGGAAAATTAATCTTCTCCCTCAATCGCAATAAAATCACATCATAGCTAACTCTAAAGTAAATGAAAAACAATTTTATTTTTCCAATAAAGTTCTTTGTATCTTTCAGTATCTAATATCTACCAAATCATTTTTTCTATACGAAATGTGACACACTTATTTCAAATGAAAAACTAAATTACATAATCAATGCCTTCATATAAAAAAGTATAAAGCAAATAAATTAAAATTAAGTTATTGCCATGTAAATAGCATAAACTACAGTATGTTTCACATAACACCTCCGGCAAATAATACATTTTTTTAAACATTTGTTTTATTATTAAACATGTACATCCCAAAATTGATTTCCCATAGTTGAATTGAATGATAGAAAATTTTTACAATTGCAGTTGTTACATGCTTCTTAATTATTTTCCTTTTAATTAGAGCCTCATTAGTGTATTAGGATTATAAAAAATAAGATTTACGTATTTTCATTATTGAAAAGAGGGTGAATAATAATCTCTTCTACTTTTAAACGTATGGATTGCTCATCTGCATCTGTCCTCGGCGTCGATTCGTTGTAAGGTGTATACAAATTTGTTCTATGAAAGTAATGAATAAAAACATAAATCCAATATGATCCATTGGCACTTACATTGGTACACTGCTTTTTACAATTCAGATTTTCAATTTGAACAAAACCCACACAAAACGGCTTTTAGTGCCTCTGCCATATGGGCATCCTATATTGGGTTTGTGGGTAGGGTCCTAGGGGGTGGCAAACAACATGGAATATATACGTGCTCAATTTCTCGCATAGCGCGAAAACATCATGTGTTTTGTTATTTTTTGTACAATTTACCTATTTGACCGAATTTCGGTAGTGCCACTTGCACCTCCCCCTAGCTACGTTAGTGGCGTATGCGATCACCTTTAATATTTTATAAAGAGGGTTGTTTAATAATAATCGTTTATTAACTATAAAATGTAAAAAATGTTATTCACAAATATTCTGCGAAAAAAACGAACGCGGTCTGAAAATTACTTTGTGTACAAATAATAAAAAGCTTTCAAAGTTAAGCATCCCCAATCAATTGTATAAATGTCCCTCGTTTTTCTAACTATAGAATTTTAAAATTCAATTCATGTATGAAATATGTAAAGAATATCTTGTCTTTACAATATTTTCTCAAAACTACTGATAACTATTTACTGGGAAAAGTAACATTAGCATATTATCGGTGTTTTCACTTTGAACCAGTTATAGTAGGTAAAAGAGTAGTGTAATTAAGTTTGACCGACGCTTACCGATCGGTAAAGCAGTAAAAGGAATGACGTATATTTATTCAATTCTGATCGGCTCCCAGGCTTTACATAGAGCCTTTACAGCTTTACTTGCTCGGACCAGAGCTGTACCCCATACCATACGTTGACATACTAGTATGTAACATAGCCATACCATCCCATATTTTGCGTGAAAATGTGTGAAGGAAAGGGATGCAGATGTACACATCAACACGATATAGTATGGATATTTTATGGTAAATTATGATACAACCGATGCGATATGGATATACCATGGTAGTATGTTTATTTACATATCACACAAAATGATATGGACAGGGTATGTTGATTTTAATATCGACATATTATGGTATGTTAAGAGTGTGTATTCGCTCCTGGTATATACAGGATGTTGGTTAAGTCGCGCAAACTTTTCAAAGTGGAATATCTCATGAACCAATAAGAAATATGAAATGCGATTATTATCAATCGAAAGAGGGTAAATCAACAATCATTTTCGTATATGATTTGTCTAACTTCGGTAATGTAATACATTCGAAACAAGGCTTCATATAAAATGATCCTCCACCATGTAAAAATGAAAATCAATATTGCTTTGAAATTACGTAGTTCATGTACTGGACCAAATTATGAATTGCGATGAATACCATTCGAAAGGGGAGACTTCAGCGGTCATTTTCATGTATGGGGTGACTAACTTTGGAAATCCAATATAGGTGAAATAATTGCCCAAGAAAAATGGGCCAATGACGAGTTGGCTACTCACAACACAATAGAAACAAGACATGAAATCGACGCATTTTTCTTGGGTAATTATTTCAGACACATTTAACTTTCAAAATTAGTCAACCTATACATTAAAATGACCGCTAAAGTCTCCCCTTTCGATTGATATTAATCTCAATTCATAATTCGGTCCGATACATGAACTAAAAATATTATTGTGGAGTGCATTTTAACTTGGTGAAGGACCATTTTATATGAAGCCTTGTTCGGACCGTATTACATTACCGAAGTTCGACAAATCATATACGAAAATGATTGTTGATTCACCCTCTTTCGATTGATATTAATCACATTTCATAATTCCTATTGGTTCATGAGATATTCCACTTTGAAAAGTTTGCGCAACTTAATCAACATCCTGTACATAAATATGTCGACAATATGGAAAAAGGTTCACATAATATGGACAACCCATATAGGTAAATACATATTATCACAGAAAAATTAGAATAAAAGGTATTTTCAAGTTTTGCAACAATTCTAGGTAATGAAGTTGTGCTTTATAACTACCTATTTTTGTTTCACTGCTTTGTTTTAGAAATCTATTTTAAGACGTCAGCCACCAATAAGTGGCTAAGCCTACAGACCTTTGTTTGTATCTAGCATGGACGTTTGTAAAGCAATGCTGTACACAGGTCGATGGTTTGTGGCTTCATATAGGCTTTACCTGGCAAGGGATAAAATATTTTGTACATTTGATTACAAAACTATTTATTACAATCATATTTTTTGGTTGTTGTTATATTATGTTTTACTCATTATACTGATCTTTGCATAGCAGCAGACCGATATCATCGGTAATATGGGTTGGATGATTCCATACCCACCCATATCGTTTTATAGACACTTACTTATATGAAGTATGTTATTGTTAAGCTACGTTTTTTGTAAATAAGGGAAGGAAAAGGTTTCGTTAGTAAATGTGTAATTTGTATGTTATGTGATAAGATGTAGACTTCTTTCTTGTACAAATATGTGAAAATATGGTATGTTTAGAAATCTGTCAGTAGTAATATGGTATGGGGTGTGATGTTTACTTCTTAGTTTGCAAAAGTATGGAAAATATGGTATTTTACTACTGTACGTGTAGAAATATGGTATGATATGGTATGTTAATTTCTCTACTTTGAAAGTATGGGATGGGATGGTATGGCTATGCCCAAAAGCACAGCTCTGGCTCGGACCCCTAGTATAGGCCTCCGCAGACCGAAGTTTGGGTCCGGTGGATAGCTTCCTACTCACGCTATAGCCCCTATTCTCGATTTCCCAAAACCTTCCTTTCTCGATTGTGGGCAAAATAATTTTTTCACAGCATTGGGGTATTTTTTTATGAAATCTCCTTGAAATCGAGTTGCTTTTCGGTACACATACCGATTTTTTTTAAAATCTGTCAATTTTTTATTAAAGTTTAAAATTTTGGTTTATACATGAGTAGTACTACACGAAAATAATTCTTTCCTGACGCTAACCTATTCACGTTCAAAGTGTTAGAGCGATAGTCGGCCCTCTGGTTGGCTTCGTTCCCCTATTTAGGGGTAAGAGAAAAAGTACTACATGTTTTGAAAGACCGCGCCAACTATGCAAGCTATTCTGATTCTACTTTGAGACAACAACTGAAAGTTTGGTTTGAGGTGCTCAATTAGAGAATCGGTAAGCGTCGTGTTGTAGCTATATAACTGCTCTACAGCCTTACAGGCTATGTACTGGCTGTTTCATAAGTGGAACGAAGTTTTCAAAAACTAATATCTCATGAACCAGAAAGAGTCATGATTTGATATAAATATCAATCAAAAGGTGAAAATGTTCATTTTCGTATAATATGGGTTGTATAACTTGGATAAGTGTAAGGGGTCGGGATTAAGTTTCATCAAAAATTGTCGTCCGCCATGTTAAAATGCACTTCACAATAATATTTTTTGTTCTTTCACCAGAACAAATTATGAATTTCAATAAATATCAATCAAAAGAGGAGACTTTAGCGGTCATTTTGATATAAAGGGTGTCTAACTTTGGCGATGTATAGGGGGTCTAATAATTGCCCAAAGATAAATGGTCGATTACATGTATTGTTTTCTTCGTGATTTGAGAAGGCAACATGTCACCGACCCATTTTTCATTGGCAATTGTTTCACCCACATTACATTTTCAAAGTTAGACATACATGAAAATCCCCGTTGAATTCTCCTCTTTCGGATGATATTTATTGCAACTCATAAATCTTTTTGGTTCAAGAAATACGTTGGTTCAAAGTAATATTGACTTTGATTTTAACACGGCGGAGGACCATTTATTATGAAGCCTTATGAACCCCTTAAAAGTATAAAAGTTATACAACTCATATGAAAATGAACGTTGAAATCCCCCTTTCGATTGATATTTATTTCAAATACTAACTCTTTCTGGTTCATGAGATATTAATTTTTGAAAACGTCGTGTTACTTATGAAACATAATGTACACATTTTGACATTGCATTGAATTTTTTATTTGATTAAATGAATGGATTTTATTAATACCTGCATATTATATTATTTTGTTCATTTTTTATACCTACCCTGGTTGTAAATGTTGATTCAACACATGAGCATGCAAGATTAATTCCAGGGTTTCAGGAGTATGGTAAAAGAGGCAGTGAGCGGCGGTTAAAACGTATCTTTCATTTATTAGAGATGCTCCACAAAAGTTATGTCTTTCTCCTGGATACCCTACAGCAATTTGCCATGGAATTTCGAAAGGTGTTGCTTCCTCGCCTCCAACAATTCTGCTTTGTAATGTTCTTTTCCCATCAACACCACATTCTATATTCAAACAAATCAATGACGTTAATCGCTCCAAAAAATGTCTCAAGTTTCTGTCTTATATCTTTTTTATATAAATTATATATATATAAAAAATTATTAGTGAAATACTATAAAAATATTTTCTTAATATTTTTACAGTATTTGTCTCAGCGTTGACATATTACTTAATATATTTGCCTATTGCAGTAGCAACATAATGCTATATTACTTGGAATATCCATAGTCGCTCATTGATTCTTTACATTTTCAAAAACATATTTTGCAATTTTTTAACGAATTTCAAAAATTGCGACTTACCGCATGTTGCGTCAATTGGTGACACAATTGAGGCATCATTGGTTAAAGTTTCTATCGCCAATAAAAAATATAATGCATAAACTAAATTTAAATTAACATTGCATTAATGCTTATTTTCGCATATATTTTTTGCTTTTAAAACACTTACGTACTAATCTTTCGGTAGCTCTCATGCAACTCGCTGTGCACCTTATGGAAGGATTTTGTCCTTGGTATCTCACATAAATATCAGTACCATTTTCACTTGCCTTCCAGTATCCCCAAAATTTTTTGTATTGGGAATAAATAATTTGACCTCCCAAACCATCAGTAACTTGAATAAAGTCACCCGGTTTCATGGGAAGAATACTCGATGAGCATCCTATCTTTACAGTACATCCAAGGTATCTAGAACCCTTTTAAAATGAAAGAAGTTTCCTTTTCAGTACATGAAATAATATATTATTTTTTAGTCTAAAATTGCAAATAATAATAATTTAATTTAGGTTTTGAGTTATAGTCAAAGATATGAAAGTTATCTGTGCTCCCCGTCAAATCGAGGCCCCCATGAAAAGCAATCCCCTTTACGAATTATTTTTATTACAAAACACAAATGCTGGTGTCATCAAGTCTATAAAGTCGGGAATTGGATGGTATAGTAGGAATAATATTTTTAACACATTTTGGTGCGATAACTCGCATGTGAGTGCGCTACTACCTCAATCCATATTGTACAAGATTCTTGCACTGACAGCCAAGTATTGCTGACTGTTGAATATCAGGTTACTTCTGCTTTCATATACACCGCGTGTGCGCAAGGTTGAATATGAGATTAGCATATTATAGTTAAATAATATTACTCATACATCATTACCTCCAATAGGAAGCAGGAAAACGACATTGTTCAACTAATTTAAAAACCCATCAGTAAATAATTATACAGCAATAATGCTTGTAATATGTAATAATTGTGGTAATCCATACTATGAAATTTAGTTGCAATTTGTGAAATTTCATACTGAAGGTGTACGATCGTTCAATATTCAAGTCCTTGGTGATCGATGGAGTCTCTGAAGTAAACACAATAGATTGATAAAATAAAATTTAATATAATATTACGCATATTAATGTACGAATTGTCTAAACATTTAAAATTTAACAAGTACTAGGTATATAAATAGAGTGCATGAATAAATATCATGAAAAATAATTTCCACGAACCTGAGGACCATCGTGCTTTTAATAGCGATTGGATTGACATGGATTTTGCCACTGTAAGAGAATCTTTATTAGCTTTATCAACTGCTTCTGAATCTCCCATGTCTTCAGAAGGATCATCTGGAAGTGGATCCAAATGTTCCTCAAATTCCGACTTAGAAATATCGTTGCTTTTAAACTTAAAAAGCGTGGGTGCAAAAGGGGCGGTAGTTTCTGTAAGCTGGGATACCACACTGGTTATAGTGATTGTATTTGACGAATGAATTGTTATTGATGCCCAAAGGGCTCGCAAAGCTTATTTTTTCATATCTTATAATGTTTTATTACATAATGCAGGCTCTTATGTCGTTTAAATCCAAATTATGAAAATATGTATCTATATCTTAAAATGCACTTTTGTCGGTGTCGTCAGAATACAGTTTATAGCATGTGAGAATATCATATGATTGGAAATGGTGCACGGTTGTTGAGACGTCTGCTGGAACTTACCACCAAGGGTAGGGGAACGAGGACCCCTGATTGTGGTTTACAGCCCCTATCTCCCAGCGCATGGGGGGGGGGCGCTTTGGGCCACTTGAACGGTAGGCCCGAACCCATCTGGTGCCGTTGCCTGGTGCTGATCTCCAGGTTAACAGCCCCCATCTCCCAGCGCATGGGAAGGGGCGCTTGTCCCTTCACGTTTACGTTTGCATTGGCTCATGACAAGAAAACAAAAGATAAGTATTATCTTATTTGGAGTTAGTTTGGTACTAGCCCCGAAGCGCGGTCCCAGTCCCAAACAGGCATTAAAAACAACCGATACGGTCGAACGTTTATTAATATATTGCGAACTCTGCGTATTCAACGTTGACATAATTTCCGATCTATGATGCTTGCAATGCCAAAT
>JAQFYB010004847.1:0-15253 GCA_034694085.1 Pogonognathellus longicornis
GATCCGTCAATGCTTGAGTTTGCATGTAATACTCTATAGGTTATATAATTATTAATTAATGCGGCATTAATTAGGTGCAAAGCATTATTTAATTCCCACTGTTGAATTGTAATTCAATTGCGGTGTTCCAAGTGCCATTGTCTACGGGCGCCTTGCTATGGTACCAGCCTCTGGCGCCCTTAGACTATTTGCGCATTCGTCCGGCCTTTGGCGCCCCTAGACGCTGGCGCCCTGGGACGACTGCCCCACCTGCCCCAGTGGTTTCTACGCCCCTGTCCGCATTAGTCAATCTTGGATTCAAGATTAGAAATAAATTTATGTGAGGGAAAGTACATTTCTTACATTCATTACAGAAATTTCCTCTACTTGATGCAGAAGAAATGTCGTGCCAGCAATTTGGTTTCGGGGACCACAAAATTTCATAATTTGATTATATAGTTAACAATTGCCGCAAAACATTGAGCTAAATTAGTCAAAATCAAATACAACAAAATCGCGTATAGCGCGAAAACTTTTGCAATTTTGCGTTTATTTTACATTTCAAGAACCGCAATTTATCTAGCCCTACCGCAGGGTACATTGCTGGGCGAAAATTTGGTTATAATCGTAGGTAAAGCGAATAATCTGAGGCATTTTGGTAAAAAGCATTCATAAAGTGCATCGAAGTCACGGGTCTATCAAATTTTCTATTTTCACTGTCACGACAAAGTAACCGGTTGAGGCAACAGCTTTTCAGACAAACGTGCAAATTCTGTGCCACATAATTGTAATTATACGATTCGAGAAGACGAACGACCTCCGGTATAAGCCTTAATGACATTAGAAATGGGACATGCTGTATAACTGAAGCTATAGAAAAATTGACCAAGTTATGCGCCAAAATTAGTATGAAATTCATCAAATCCACGTGTAGCGCAAAATTTGTTGCAAATTTTCCCAAAATTTAAAAATCAGTGGAATTTTCATTAAAATTGCGCGTGGCGCGAAAAAATTTTGCACGTTTTTGCATATGTACGGCAAGAATAACCTCGATTTTGGATTTTGGGAGAAACCTAATCAGATATAAGATTCTTTACACAGCTAAAGATTGGGTCATAACTGAAAAATTTAAACTAATGAGATAACTGTGACTATTATTACAATTTAATAGACCAGTCATCCTTGCGATCCCGGCCGTTTGTGTCCCGGCCGTGAGGACGTTCCTCACCCCCCCCCCCCTCCCCATCGTTACGGTACTGACATCGTGATCGTACTCATCTCGACTTAGAGTTAAATTAATTTTTATCCTCTAACAGATAAATACACAAGGTTAACTATAATAATGATAAAATCTACGCTCCAAGATCTTATCAGGTTTGCAGTAAACAATAGAGAGTTTAGTAACGCTATTGCAGCGTAAAGGGAGTTAGTAGGTACGAACAAGGAAAGAAGAACAACCTTTATTTTTCACTAAACACAACAGGCAGCTACTCAGTTACTAGTACATTGCAAATCGCACTGTGTACAACAATCTGAATAATATAATGTAGGTATGTAATGTTGAGATACTTGAGAAGTTGAGAATCTGTGTGAGTGATCTCTAACTCCTTTACTCCTTTTGCATGCTGGTGTGGGCTTAATGAAAGTAATTTTGTAGTCACTCACTTGAGACGATCATGATTAATATGTGAGTGTATCACGTGTAGTATAATTTAATTGCAGTTATATGTAATATATGACCATTGTAATAATATGCAATATAAATATTTTTCAAGTTCAAGAATGTATTAGTTACCTATTACTACATAGTAAACCTCGAAGTCAACAATAGTCACACCTCTTCTATATCTATTTATTTCTGAATTTTGGGAGTAAAATGTTACTGTATTTATGTTTATGAAACTTAAAAAAAACTTCATTAAACTTAAAAATTTCTAGGGTCATACGTTTTGGAAGGCTATCATTTCGTATAGTGGCTATTAGAAGTTAAAAGTAATGGAGCCTCCGTAGATATATCGGTTCAAAACCATTAAATGAGTACATTCTTATTTGCTATGCATACACCAAAAATACTCAGCTCGTTAACATTTCGAGCAAATAGTCAAAAATAGCAAATCCAGTCTGGTCAAGTCCTATAATAATTATTTCTTTCTTTCTGATGATTTGGCATCCTCTCATTTTCACAACGTGTCTTTAGAGGCACCTTCCCTGTTATACAAATCTACCAAACCAAACCCCTTTCACTAACTACACTACTCACTACAATACTGACTCTACAGACTTGAAACATTACTATTATTACCTTATACCTCCGACCCCAGCCCGTGGTGATTATTTGAGAATGTGCTTTTGCATTTATTCTTACTTGCTTTGTTAGAATTAGATTATAATTATTAAGATAAATGTGTAACTGTAGTTACTAAGAATTATTGCATATTATCCATATTATAATGTATGAATTGTTTGTTTGTCTAAAAATGTTTATGAGTTCATGAAATGTCATTAGTCAGTGAGTTCGTCATAATAAAATCGTAGAGTCTACAAGTTCTGTCTCTGTCCAGTCGAGTCTGTTTTTCTCCAGGAATTTGAGTCGAGTCAGTAGTAAATAGTTAATAATTCACTAATAACGGGTAGTTGTTAGTTAGAATTAACATGCTTCGTGAGCTAAAACCTATTTCTTCGACACTAAACCGGCTCCTTGCTTATTCAAATTATTTTCTAAAATCATTAAATTCATTATAAATAATCGATTTCTATATTTTTAGCTCTATTCCTTTAATCTGATGAACACTCTTCAATGCATAGTTAACAGTAAGCCATTTTGGAAATGTTTGAAAAATAGCTTTAAAATGTATATTGAAACAAATCAGTCCGAATTTTAAGGTCACTTTTAAAACATTACGTTATAGAGTTTAGGTAAATCACGAATCACAAAGATATACCATCAAAGTACAATCTATTTTATTTTCAAATAAATTCAGGCATGGTAAAATGTATAAAACAGTCAGAAACAATCATGTCCTTCTTGAATGGTTTGTAAAAAAGTTTGAGGCATACTGCATGACATGCTTAAGAGTAATCAGGTGTCCAAATTTTGAAAGTTCTATCAAAGGACGACGTCGCTATGTATTGTCCATTAGGAGAAATGTCGACACACATAACTCGACCATCATGTCCACTCAATGTCTTCAATGGCTGCCATGTGTTGCTCAACCAAAGCTGAAATAACGACATATGATTATTTACCTTAATATACAAGCTGTTCATGTTTACAGAGCGATATTAAAAATCTCATTATAACGTATAATCGTGTCGTGGCAATATATTTTGATCATTTTTAAAATAAACTGTAGAATAATGCACTAATTAATCAACTAGAATTTCAATAAGAATAAGGAATGCAGTAAACTCAAATAAATGTAGTACCTTAGCAGATTTGTCATAAGAAGAGGTTGCTATGAATTGACCTTCCCCAGGTTGAAACTTGACCCCAGAGACTAAATTTGTGTGTGCAGGAATCGTATAAACACAGGCCCGCTGTCGGATGTCCCAAATTTTACAGGAATGATCATCACTACCCGTTGCTATTTGGTACCTAAACAATTGAATTATAGTAAACCGATTAATTATCATTTTCGTTAATAAAAATAAATTATTTTTAAATTGTTTCGATTTATAGTTTACCCATTAGGAGAAAAGTCAATTCCTAAAATAGATTTTAAGTGCCCCTCCAAGAACATGATGCAGCGTCCAGTTCTTAAATCCCATACTCGACCAAAGGAGTCCATCCCTCTGCAATAATTTATAATTTATAGATGGTAATACTACAACTGTGTCTTATTTTTTGTTACTACATTTACAGAACAAGACAATTATTATCCCGTACAAAAGATTTAAAAAAATGCTTTAAGGCTTATATAATAAATACATACCCTGTTGCTGCAAGTGAGCCATCAATTTGAAAAGCAACACAATAAACTGCTTTACTATGACCTTCTTGATGCAAAACTTCTTCCTTCTGTTCTAAATCCCACAATCTCCACGATGAATCAAAGCAGCAGGTGGCGAGGAATCTTCCAGACGGGTGATAAGCCAGTCGAGAAACTCGGACGGAATGACCAGGAACTTCTGCCAATGGATCTTCGCTTACAAGACTCCACAGTTTGACTGCTCCGTCTGCTCCACACGATGCTAAACAACATGCTTCGTCTTCCATTGTCAGAGTAGCTTGAGGATGAAATACAACGCAACCAACATTGTTTAAATGACCCTTTAATGTTTTTAATAATTTACAACTGGGAGACGACCATAGTTTTATCAATCCACTCCTAAATAAAGTAAAAATAAAATAAAATATATATATACATATATATGCACACAATTATAAATAGTGTGATAGTAAAGGTCACATAATATTTTACCATGCTGCGGTGGCCAAAATTTCGGAATTGGGACTAAACTGAATATAAGACAAAGGTCTGCTATCTCCTACTTGGCTACTTTGATTTGTAATAACTTGCAATTTCTTTTGAAGTTCTTGGCGTTTAGCGGTTTTAATATTATCGGGAATATTGCGTTGATTTCGAGCCTCCTCCAAACGAATTCTAGCCCTGGGGAGAGAGTATTCTACAAATCAAAAAATAACAATTTGAGGTTCATTTCAGTTCGCAGTAAATGTAAAAATACATTAATTAACATTATGTACCTAAAATTGCTTGACGGGCGATTCGAAGTGTTTCTGGTCCTTCATGATACCATGTAGCAGTGTCCTGTTCTTTTTCTGTAGGCTTTTCTAATTCTAATTTATCTCTCTTTAATAAACATTCCATTCCAGTCCTGCAAGAAATTAAGAATTAAAATAAGTAATTAATATTGGACTGACGTTACGGAGATTTAACGAAAAAATTAACAAGGAACCTACCGGGACAAAACTTCTTTTAATCTCTGTCTGCGATCAGCTGGCCCCTCCCCAAAATAACAAATGGGTTCTCCAAGTGTTCGTAAATCTTTTTTGACTTCTTCATCATCTGTACTGACATTCATCAAACGCACACGTCTTCTTCTTTCCAATTCATCAAGTGTAGCCTTTTTGTCCTGTGACATTACACTATCATCCATTTTCATGTAATCTGAAAATATAATATTCAATTCATCATTTCTTATCTAAAAGTGACAAGTTTGGACAAATAAATTATATGTAGTTTGAAACCATTGTAGTATCAACATTTGACATTGAACAATTTACAATTATTAGATATTTATCATTTCTCTAGAGGACTTCTGGAGTCATCGGACTACGGATGCCTGACTATACTGGGCATGGTAGATAGTGGATGAAATTGAAATTTTCTGATTAACGCTTTTTGTAAAATCCAAATAAATTAATGTTCAATGAAATGATTGATATTAATAATAGTTAATCATAAATTACATAAATTCGAAATTAAATGTATATTATATATTATATTCAATCAAAAGATTTATGCAAATTCATCATGTTGGTACTGTGTCCAATTTTTAATTCGCTATAAAACAAATACAACGCTAATAGTTAAAACTAGTTTTAAACTAAGAAATACGGATATATTGTATATATACCAGTGGATATGTTGATATTTCCAGCTTTAATAGCTGTTTGTATCGCCTCTGAATCCTCCGAATTCATCTTGGATATTATTTTACTTTGTTTGTCGGACACAATAAAAAATGTAAATCTAATATTTCAAAAATGTAATTGAAGTAACAAATAAAAAGTATTTGAAATATTTTGTTCCAAGACCGACACAATCGATTGTTTCTTGTTTCACTCGCACTTGTGAGTTGTGACTTGTTTCGTAGTTTCTGAATACACTTAAAAACAGCGGGTTCAGATAGCACTTGGCACCTTGGCAGGCACTCTCTTTGCAACAACCACATGAACTTACAATTAATCTCACTTTTTCTCAAAACGCACCCATCATCATTTTATTTTATTTTAGCCACAGCCAGTCTCAAATTCGGGTTGAGATTGAGATTCTCAATCTCAAGTTTGCTATGCAATTGTTGTTTTTAAGCAACAACATGTAAAATTGTAAGTGTTCTATCAGTATTGTAGCACATTTATAAAACAACTACCCACAGAAGTTAAATGTATACCTTCAGTGAAGTTTTAAGTATAGATAATCATTTTAAATGGCCACGAAAACAGATGGTCAATAATGACAATGACGAATACATAACAGGGTGTCAGTGAGCCCTCTCTCAAGAGCTGATACTCAATCCGAATTCCGAATTGATCGTATGCTCATGCTCTCACAATTCCACTAAACTAAACTATTCTGTTAAATGCATTTATATTTTAATTAGCAAAAGTTTAAAAATAGGACCTCTTGGTGTAGATAACATATGATTTAGCATTCAAGTTAATAATTCTCGTAATTGAGCAAACCTCAATCAGGGACACAGCGGATACTAGGTAGATTTCAATAAATGAAGTTTTCACTCGAAAGATTACATACCGTAATATTTAATATTTGGGTCCATTTTGAAATTTACGAGTGCAAAAATAAACAGCATTTCGATTGGTTAGATGTAATCTCACAATATATACCATATTATTCACTGTTTATGAGTAATTGCACATTATAATGGAAGTGTGTATTGTATTATGTTCAAAATGTTCATATAATTCTTGAGAAATTCTTAAATTAGAAACATATTAAAAAAATCTGGGAGATTTACCATTATCTTATTATTATTTTACCATATCTCTATTGAGACGAGGTATTAGATTTCGAATCTGTTATAAGGAGATGAGTTCTTTTGTAATATGCTCTCCAAGCTCTTTGAATGATTATAGCAGCATTTTGTTGAATTTTCCATATTCTTGTAGAACAGATGATATCCAAGAGTTTTCGAGTAGGAAACTGTTTCTGAAACTTTTTCTCCATTTGTTCTTGCAACTAATGTCGAAACAATTATAACAAATATACAAACAGAATAATAAGCGATAAGGAGGGGGGGGGGGGGTGACGACAAAATCTGAGGTAGGAAGTTGATTGTTGTGTCTAGTCATACCTTGCGAAAATCTGCACTGTCGTCAATTTGACCAAGTACATGTTTTACCAACGCATGAAGAACATCCAGACAATGAATTTTATTTCCTCGGCAAATAGGCAAATTAAAGGCGACAATTGCAACAATGTTAGGTTTAGGCAATTTAAGTGGAGGATCCAAATTTGAAAGGAATTCGGACAATTGTTCGAAACCTATAAACTGAGTTGCTGTTGGGTCGTATCTATAATAGTTTGTTACACATAATTAGTGTTAATTAGATAGCGCTTATAGGTAATTAAAAATATTATATGGGAATAATTGTTTTATGTGGATTCACCTGGACCAATGAACATAAAACATATCTAAATCATCTTCGATAATTCCAATTTCTTCCTCCTTGCTAGCTTCATCAAAATTTTCCAGGATAATTGCAATGTACATGTTAATGACAATCTGGTAGCTGATGATTATGTAGGTTACCAAGTACGCTACGGCCAATGCATAATTAGGGCATTCAGGTTCCCCTTCTAGCCCACATTCCATTGTTCGGTAGCTACCGCAAACCGCAGTATTGTATGTTAGGCCTGTCAAAACATCATTCCAACCGGCGGATGTCATCAGTCTGTCAATTCACGGAAAGATTAAAATGATTTGATAATTTAATTGTTTGATGTTTTAATTTGAGTGAGAATCAATTCTGAAAAATAATTTAAACTATTACCTTATTAACATAAATCCTGAATTCATGAATGTTCTGAAGTTTAGCATTTGGTCCACAGCTTCATTTAATGGCGCATCGAGAAATAAAGCCATTCCCAATATTGCATAAATAAAGGTTATCAGCGCTAACAAAGCTCCGATGTTAAACAAAGCAGGTAGTGAAACCACCAAAGCAAATAAGAGTTTCCTTATACCTTTTGCTGACTATATTATGAAGGAAGTAAAAGAAACAATTAAAAATGTTGGTAATACCACTTAATATTTTTCAAAGGATTACCTTACCTTAATAAGACGTAAAATTCGGCCAATGCGCACGATGCGAATCACTCTAAGCATTTGCGGAGGAATAGGAAATTTAATGACTTCATCTCCATAAAATAGGTCTTTAATTGAAGCCACCACCAACACAAAATCAAAAATATTCCACGGAATAGTGAAATAATATTGGCGGAGACCTAATAATTTGATAATTGCCTCTGTGAACAGAACGATGTAAAAAATAAAGTCTAATTTACTTGGTTAAATTACTGTCAAAACTAAAAAAACATCTGTCCTGGTAGTACAAATTGAGTTTGTTAACATTTTTAATCACCAAGTGCATAGACTATTGTAAAGAAGGAATTTATGCCCGCAAGAACATCAACGTAGAATTGTTCCTGTTTGTGGCTTTCAAAGGACATCACACACAAATTCAAGAAAATCATAGAGAAAACCAATACTTCCAACCTGTACACATTTCAAATCTATAGCATGCTATTATCAAAATATTTATAGAACTGCTTTTCAAAATTGAAAACATGGATTGATTAAGTTAACAGAACACCTTCTTGACATGGCCATGTCATAAAATGGAGAAAGCAAATTACTTGACGGTCGTCTAATAACTCGGTGTGGCTTCTTTCGACCCAGTTTCTGCATTGTTGCGTAGTAATGACGTTGACTTGGGGTTAGAAACACATCCAATAAACTCCCCTCATACTAATTTTTTTAAAACTTACATGAATCAAAACAAATTGCAGCCGTAGGCCGTAGCCAGAGCCTTAATAAAATGTGGCATTTCTTTTATAAGAGCTTGAAATAAAATTCGTATTGAATAACAACCCTTTTCTTCAGCATGTTGAAATTGTCAATAATTACTCCTATAAAGAGGTTAAGCACAAAAAATCCCCCAAAAACAATGAAAATGACGAAGAAAGCATAAAAGTGAGCTGAGTTATAACGCTCTGGCTGCTGATCTATGTCAGTTGAATCTGTGGCATACTCCATTTGTTCCATCCAACCTTCGTAGGTAGCCTATTAACACACAAACAAATACATAATTAAAACTAGAATACATATAACTTGACTACTAAAGCAGCATTTATACCCTTCCTAATCATCATATCATTTTCAAATCATTTTCAAGAAAAATGGGAGTTGAACCCAGTCCAACACATGGGATCGTATCGTGAATAAAAAATGATTAAAATGATCAGTTGGCATGGGCTATACAGCAAATTGATTTGAAGATGATATTATGATTGGGAAAGGTCTTAGTATTTGGTTGGTACAATTTGAAGCAGGGCTAGATATGCTTGGCCAACATTGTCGAAATTCGGGTCGCTGTTAATCCATGAATAACCCATGCTCTCTGCTTTAGAACAACATATTTCCTTTGTTGCAGCCAACTATATACAATTTATAGAAATTATAAACATCACTAAACTAGACGACTCAAGTTACATTACATTACACGGTCAAAAAATGATACCAATGCGTCAAGTGTTTCTCCGTCTCGGTTAACACATTTGTAAAATTTTCCTTTAAAAAACTGTACTCCCATGATGGCGAAGACGAGCCAAAAAAGAAGACAAACGAGAAGCACGTTGAAAATAGCTGGGATTGCATACATCAAAGCATTGACAACAATCTAACAGATAAGTAATAATTATCTTTCCTTAAACATGAATAATTTGCATTTTAAATTGAGATGTTATTGGTACAACAATACTTTCATCCCTTGCCATCTTGAAATAGCTCTCAATGGTCGTAAAGCACGGAGGGTTCGTAAGGCTTTCAACGCATTCAAGTTCTTTCTTTTACGGCGCGGTCCCTCCAGGTGCTCCAAACGCATGTGGACGTCGTAGTATAATGTTACAAGACTCACCTGTTAATGATCAAAATGTCTACGGATTATTACCCATCAAAAAAGATTTTTGAATATTATTATAAATTACTGAAATCATTAAAAAAACTCACAACCACAATGAAGGCATCAAGAATTGTCCATGCATTCGTGCAGTAACCCCACATTCCGAGAGAAAAGATTTTGAGAATCATTTCAATAAAGAATATGGCGGTAAAGCAGCAATTCATTATAAAGAGAATATCTTTCAACTGCTGATCTTCCTGAAAGTGAATATCTTCAAAACAAAGAGTAATGCTGGACAAAAATATCAATCCCAATATGCCCCACTCAAAAGCGGGATGGTTAACTATCAGCACAGCGTATGACCGCATTTTATCCCACCTTGTCCAGTCTAGTCCACGAAGTTTGTTGCATAAGTATGAGTGACATTCCAAATATTTTCGAGGAATGCAATCTCCTGCCACTTTCACGTCAGACCCTTCAGACGAGCTACAGTCATTCTGTTTGACACAATATTATTGCAAAAAGACCAAAAACAAGAAGTAGTACGAAAAAACAACTCGACCCAATACTTGGCTTACATCATGTATAAGACCAAAAGAGCTTCGTCTGGCCTCCGAAGTATCATGCTTGGGAGCATTAATCCTTTTATCTGATTGTTCAATTGCCTTCTCTGCGATTTCTTTTCTGTTTTTCAATATTACTTTCCTGGTTATCATTTTGAATCGAACCCTAGCTAATGATTCTTTGGGTTCATCTTCCGGAAATGATGTTCCTGTTGCCGAAGATCTCCGTAACTATTAAAACAGTAGTGTATGCATATTTCTTATTTATGTTTAATGATATTTTGATTGATTATTTATATCAATATAACAAATATGTAATAACATTACTGTAACTGAAAATCTCGACTGTCGCGATGAAGACATTTTTTTGTCTGCATTTTCCGTTTTACCTTTCTTCATAAGCATACCAACGATCTTCTTCAAATTATCCGACTTTCCTGAGGCTTCGAGTTCTTTCTACACATTGAATACAATTAAAACTTAAAAGAATCAGAAAATGTCAGATTATTTTTGGAATAACTTCCAATAGAACTATGTATATTGAACTATATTGAGCAATAATACTTCAAGAGGATCATGCCCAAATTCAGGGGGTGGGCAAACGGGCAATTGCCTCCCCCGAAATCCCTAAAAATAACCTCTTTTTTGTGCATTTTGACCTCCCCGAAATATATTTTGCCCTCCCCGAAATCGATTTCTGGATACGGCCGTGAAGGGGATTATTATAAGTATGTAAGTAAGTATGTATCATTTGCCTACTTTTCGCAAACATTTTTGTTTAATAGTAATACATGTAAGTAGGAATTGTAATAGTAAGCATAATTATTACTTCACGTTGTGCAATTAGCTCGTCAGTGTCAAAACTATTGAGAAGAAGAGCCAGGAAGAGATTAAGAACTACCAAATTTCCCACAATTGACGTTAGCATAAAAATCATAAAGCATTTATGCTGCAAAGCAAAAAATACATTTTGACACAATACAATATTACAGTTAGTTAGTTACTACCTATACTAAGAATGAATGCTACATATTTGATTGAAAGTTTGCTCACCTCTGTATTTTCACGTTTATGTGCATGCAAACACTCTAACAAGGGTTCTATCCACTCTCCACAAACAACTCGGAAAACCATTACGAACGCTAAACCAAAATTTGACCAATTCCACCTGCATTGACAAAGAGAAATCATGTATGTATCGCAAATGAGAAAATGTGCGTTTTCTCGAACTTTTGTAAACACTCTTATTCTCAAATACAACAAATAAATGTACAGAATTTGCAGACCTGGGAAACTTGGTTCTGTCATCAAGGGCCCCAAAGTTTTTTGCTGAATATTCAGATCCAACGACATTCATTCCGAGAAGAGCAAAAATGTAGATAATCATTATCATTACCATAGTTAAGTTTCCCAGTTCTCCAAAAGTGGAAAAAATTATATTCAGCAACACTTTCATCGTAAGCCAACTTTGAGCCAACTTAATAACTCTCAACTGTAACAAGAAAAGAGGTAATTGAAGAACAATACTATTTATAAGAATTTTAATTAAGTACACAGCTAACCCGTGCAAACGTCATTAGACGACAGTGCACTGCATACAGATTACAGGATAGACTTAATTATTAGACAAAAGGATAGATATATTTTATTATATATAGCAGATAGATCAATATCTGTATCTGCACCCAGCCAGACTGACAGATATTTCGTAACTATATACAGATAGCAGCGGGTACTTCTTAACTATTATGTCAGTTTCTTAAAAAAAATTAAGGTACAAGCCATTGCCCAGCAATTATGCTATGTGTAGGTCATAGGTAGTAGGTGTACAATACACCACTGTACCAGTCTCATTCCCTTAATCAGAGGAAAGTTAAAATTCTTTTCGAGTATGATATCTACAACACTCAGAACGATGATCACTACATCAAATCGATTCCAACCTATTAATAAATCAATAATTAAGAACAATTAAACAAAGTTAATCAATATTTGCAAACAATTCAGATTATCATGAAAATTACTACATTACATATTACATACTACTGATATTTAAGGCTAATCAGCACCTGAGGCGAAATACTCTCTTTGCAAAGCCAGGAGTTTTATTAAACATTCTGCTGTGAATATTATCAAGAAAAACTGGTTGCCTCTTTCTAGAACGTTTTTCATTTCTTCTGGTTGACCATGATGTTCCACAGCAAGAAGCATTGTATTAAAAATAATGCACGTAGTGATGAAACCCTCGAACATAGTGTGATTAACAATGGGCAGCAATTTTATTCTGAGGTACAAAACAAATCGTTTCATAATTCTGGCTCTCTCCCATTTCCTGGTGTTAATCTCAGGAAATGCAGTTTCGTTTTCTGAATCTTCAAAATCCAATTCGCCTTCGTCTGTTAAATCATCCACAACAGATACTTCCTCCTTCTTTGGTTCAGTCTCAGTCGTTCCAGTGAAAGTAACTCTGCGTTCCAAGTCTTTGGGATTGGGTTGCATTTGTATTGCAACAGTCCCTTTAGTCGGTTCCGGCTTAGTATTGACAATACGAGGTTTGACACGAATTTCGTCATCTGCAACGACTACACCATCAGGATGAGGTCCATTCATATCAAATTTGGCAAATTCCACATCTAAAGTGTATCTTCTTCCCAAAATTCCCAATATAGCATCACCTAAACTTCTGCCTTTCCGTTCTCCGTCTCCCACAGCTTGAAATTCAGGTTGATCAGCTGGATCATTTGAAGTACTTTTTCGTTTCTTAAGCATTAATTCCTTTTCTGATTGTGTTTTTCTTCGAAAGTGTGTTAACACAATCGGATTCAATTTGGCAGGGTCTTGAAAACTGAAAGTAGAAGCTGTCTTGTGGAGAGTCAACTTTTGCTGTTTTGACAGAGCTACGTTCAGAACCAATTTATGTGCCTCGTGTTCGTAACTCATTGTAACCACCGCCACCATTAAATTCAACAGATAAAAGGCTCCCAGAAAAATAACGATAAAAAGAAACAAAATACTCCATGGGCCTGAAGTAGAAAGAATCAATTCCATAGGTCGTTCCATAAAATCCAGAGTTAAAAGCTGTGCAGTGGTTAACATGGATCGAAAGAAGCCATCAAAGCTCGTCCATCCAGTGTCAAAATTATCCCCAATATCCTTAAGACAGGCGTAACCTTCAGGACAAGTTCTCATGCTTGTGTCATTCCCACATGGCATTGGTTCTGCCTGAGGATATGCCGGATCTCTGGGTCTCCAATGAGATTCATCGGTCACCCATTTGTGCCAAAGATAGTCACGTACAGATGGAGGTTCTAAATCAATGGGGTTATTGTCTGGATCAGCCACCCCTCCTTTGATAAGAACACATTTTTGGAGCATATTTCCCATGTAAACTTCCATAGCAAATAGTGAAAAGATCATCAAACAGCAACAAGTAAGAGTCATGACTTCCATTAACTGAAACGTAGAGTTAATCAGCACATTTATGATAAATCTTAGTCCTGGTAAAATAGTAACGGTCTTGATCGCTCGAAAGACACGGAGTGTACGAAGGGCTTCAAAACTACTTGAAGGCTGATTGTTTCCCGAAGATATCACTTCAGTCAATACTCCTTGTATTCCTGTGCTGATTACCACAAAGTCTAAAACATTCCAAAAACTTCTCAAATAGGAAAATTTATGTAGCACAAATCCCTTTGCGATTATTTTTAACATCATTTCCACAACGTAAATTAAGAGAAAGAAATATTCAATTATATCAGTTTCTGGATCATAAGCTGGCCGAATCTTTTCCCCTTTTTCGTCAATGTGATTCGTGTTCATCGCAAGGGTCACACAATTCGCAAGAATGGTTGTAACGATTACCAAATCGAAGAAACGGTGTGTAATGATGTAAACTGCTAGTTTCCTTAATCCATGTGCGGGGCTGAAGAGGAACAATGAATTTTCACACGAATATCGAAACACGTAATGTTTTCCAAACTTTTTTGAGATGACGCAAAATGTATCTTCTGTGATCGTTGGGTCAACTTCTTCCAGCGGTCTTCCATATCCAGCAATCTTTATATCATGTTGTATCGTCACATCTTTACCTCCATCTTCTGTCTCTTGACGGTGTCGCCCTTTCCGATGCGGCTTGTCCGATGATTGAGACATCCCGACGGTTGATTGCAGTCGTTCTTTCCACTATTATGCTTTTGTATAATATTTGTTAAAAAAAATTTTCAGGATAAAAAATAATTATTTCATCTCTCCAACTGACTGTCTTTAAATTCTAATTGGATTCACTTGCACTTATGTACGAATTACTAACGAATGCTACACAAAAATGACACCAAACTTCTCAGGTTTTTCAAAAAGTTACACATCTCTATTCTATACCCCGTCATAATATTATACAGATATTCAACGAGTCGTCATCGAACACAGTATTGCAGCTTTATTGCAAATTGCATATTGCTTATTGTTATAAAGCTGCAATACTGTGTTCGATGACGAGTCGTCAGTGTTTGAATGTGGCAAACTGTACAAGAGTAAGGAAAAGTGTAATCTAATCGTAGCATGTTTGTCATAGTTTGTATCAATGTTCGTCATAGCGATCGTCTTTGTATATACAAGACAAACTGATCGCTATGACGAACATTTGTTTGTATTTTGTATACAAACCAAGGTGGTTCCATGGATACTGATTAACTTTGTTAATCAGATAATGTAATAGTGAATTGTATGAAATGGAACCACCTTGATACAAACTATTGTCGGAACGTAAAAATTAGAGCCCAAAATTGCACAGGAAATTGTGCAAGGTTATGTGGAGAGCAATTTTAAT
>JAQFYB010004848.1:0-15251 GCA_034694085.1 Pogonognathellus longicornis
AGCAGGTGCTCTGTCTTGAATCATCAAGACTGAGCACCGGGGTGTTCAAAAAGGGTGCTCTGTCTTGATTGAGGTCCTTCAGAGATGGAAAGTAGAGCACGCATCTGTAATTCATGAAATAATAATAGCAATAACGGATTTAGTTGGTGGAATGTTTTTTCGTTGGGATTTTGAGTGATGTGTGTGGGAAGTCGAGAAGTCAAGTGTAACAAAAGTGTGGCCAAAAGGGAAATAGCTAACACTCAGAGTTACAATTACAAAATATCTACTGTATTATGCTGACACTCTTGTGCAGCACGAGTTATACATAGGAGAGAACCCTTAGGACTGTTACTACCATTACTGCTGCATATTGTAGCACAATGAATGAAGTATGGAGAAAGGTAAAGGAAAGAGTTGAATTGCATGAGCTATTAGAGACCATCTCAAGGGATTAATACAAATGTGATCCAATACTTTATTATCTTTGTGTGCATGTGTGTGTGAGAGAGAGAGAGACAGACAAACGGAGGGTTGCGCTCGCAGCTCGCTTTTAAATTGCCATCTTTTTTATTTATGAAGAGGAAAATGGGCTAAATGCATGCATGGGACTAGCCTCCTTCTCTTAAGAGAATTCGTCCATGGACGTAAAACTTAGTTTAACAAAGCAATCTCACGCTCACTCACTCACCACTCACTTTCTTGTCCCTTATTAACAAGAAACTGCCCTTTTTATTTATGTAACAATATGATTGTACAACCCAGCATTCAATGGACTAAAACATTTCTTTTCCTCTCCTACAACTTACGAAGACTATGCATTCATGATGCTAAAAATAGATACAGCAGAGTGCAAGAGTATACTACAAGTACATTATACTGCAACACAACTTTTACCTCGTTTCTTTTGACAATAAATACTTTTCTCTTTTCAACAACTGTCCAATGACTTTTCTTTGCTCATTCATAACTACCAAGTTTATAATAAAGGCTCTCAAGTTACGAAAATGTAAAACTTTCAATACAAATTTAGACTTTTATAATGCTCCTTTTAAAAATGTTTGGTCTACCTACTCCTTTGAGATGTCGTATAATTCAACATTAAATATTTCTCAACTATTTTATTATCATTAAGTCAGTATACCAAATACTGTTTCGTTTTAATATTAAATAAAATTTATATTCTAGTACTTGTTGTAGCACATTAGTGTGCTAATTGAGTATTTACCTGTTATTTTTAATGACTTTGATGTATAGAGATGAAAATGAAAGGATGATTGATATAGCATGCTAAAATACAAGTCACTCTCTATTGAAAGTTTGCTGATAAAACGGAAATTCCAATTTCAGAAACTTCGTTACCAAGCTAAAATCTGTAATTAGGGTGTTTTGATGTTTCAAAGGAAAGGTTGGAAACTACTTAGGTTGACACTTTGAATATATTTTGTTTTGCAGAGCCGAAAATAAGTCCGGATACATTTTGCAAAGCTTTCCCATTTCATTTGCTTTTTGATCGGGATTTGATTGTGAGACAAGCGGGTACGGCCATTGCTCGTGTCATCCCGGAAACAACGCAAAATTGTCGTCTTACGAACATCGTGGAAATGGTAAGAAAAGTGTCTGTGAAGATGGTCTTGAACTTTTGCATGAGTATACAGTAAAACTAAATTTATGTTTAAATAAAGCCAAGGAGGAACGTATAGAGACAGCAACACACGACACACCCATTATATATGTATCATGGTGGAGCACACTTCTGGCTATTCTACTGGAAAACACTTATTGACAACGATTTCCTTCACTATCTTTCTAATATTTCCTGGGTTGTAAAAAAGTCTTAGTGGCTAGTAAGAAATATAGACTTTTTATCGTCCAAATGATTTCCTGTTTTCTCATCTTTGTGGGATTACTGTGAATTTGGACTGTGCATGAGTGCCTGGTTGTTGTTACACTATCTCTCAATACTCCGTTACTCTATGTACTCATTCCTCTGTTGCTTACTAGGCACTCTGTGTACAATACGATACGATATAAATAATGACTTTTCTTTCCTATTACATGCACATACATACTTTTCAAAATATTGCCTTCCTCATGTTGTTATAGGTATGGCAGAGTACAGTGTGTTTTCCACATGGTTTAATGTGTACACACACTAAAGGCTCTAGTCGCCTTTACTATGATTCTGCCATCAACACACTCCTAAGATAAATGATGCACAGAACTACAGATATTATACTAATATCATTATATTACTACAGGGTGGGGCGTCTAACGCTTTGAGTAAATAATACATAGTGCTTTCACGAACTTTCCCTAATGCACTATAATTAAGCTCTATAACTTTCCATCATCGTAACATTTAATTGAGGAAAAAATTAAATATAGTGTAGCAGTCTCTGGTCTTACTGACTCGTTATGAGTAATGCATGTATGTGTATGAGAATCAAAGTATTACCGAACAATTTAATAAAATGACAATATGACACAGTACCGGATGTCCAGGTAAGCTGTAAATTGTAGGTGTTTAATATGGCCAAGAATACTATACAGGAATTTGACTAACGATACGAATGTAAAAGAGTACGAAGAACGTGGTCGATGGAAGCGTGGGAGGCAGACTGAGTTAAAGTCGCAATAGGTTCTGGCAATATGAGCTAAATAAACGTACGGGGAAGCACTGTGTATTATTTTCTCAAAGTTTTATCAGCCACACACTGTACAATGTACCTATATGGGTATATTATAAATCATAGGTACTATTTTTATAGCCTTACCAATTCTTATATATTACAATTGTTGTGCATCGTTGGGAGTTGCTTTTGGGAATGAAACTAATTGTGTGTTTTGTTGAAACGTATTATTATAACAAGGTGAGACCCCATATGGACTTTCGGTTTGGTAATATTTTATCGCACATTAACACAATTTACGTGCTACGGACGAAGAAGCCACTGATCGCTGCGGAATTTATGACACCGGATATTTTGGCAGCCGACCATTCCCGAATGAGACTCAAAGTTAGAACATCTTTTCTTCTCTTCTTCTTGCATTGCCACTATTTCATTGTAGATTTGGCTCATTGCTACACGTTCCTTTTGTATTTGTTACGACTGCCACTACCTTTCCACCTAATACTCTGTTTGTTTATTACTGCGATGTCTTATCTTATCATTATCCTGCCGCCCATTGTAGACTTGTCACCCGCCTTAGTCAGACTCTTCCTTCCTCTTCCTTACTCTTCATTTTACAATTGTTTTCCACGACATTAGTCACCAGGTTGGAGATTTATGGCGTTCCAAATGATAGAGTCGCGTATAAAAACATCCAAAACTTCATTTCACATCCAACCAAGATCCAAATCTTGTGTTTATATGATCGTTTTTATTTTCATCCTCCTTTTATATCCTGTATGCGCAATCAACTCGATTTTTAGGATAAGAACCTGGACAGATCAAAGATCACCTTGAAGAAACGATTAATCTTCAACCAAAAAGTTGTTAAAAGCAAAAAAATTTTTTATGACATCGTTGCCGTAAGTTAAATTACTGGAAAATATTTAATACTCATCCATCTATATTATGTGCAGTGGGTATTTTAGGGAAATCTCATCTTGCATATAGTGTAAAGTTATATAACAACCAACAAGGTGAGCCACAAAACTAAGGTAGGTACTACCTAAGCAAAGACATTATTTTAAGAGTCATTTAGTTTTACCTTAGTATGGATTTGCAAGTGTAGTATGTACATATAGAAATTCAGGTTTTGGGTGGAATAAATAAAGTATTTATTTTCGTAAGTCATGAGCTTGGCAAACAATGACAGTTTAAAGTTTAAAATGTTACTTTCTCTTTCTTGTAAAGGTTAAACATATTGTAGGAGTAGGGTTCTAAAACGGGGAGTTGATGCATAAAAATAGTTTGAGATTGAGTACCCGAACTACATTTTGCAAAATTGGAATGTAATGCAATAGAAGCGGAGAGATATTGGAATAAATGCATGTTATCCAGATTGATCTTTACGGCGACACTTTAAAAATGCATCTGGAATTGACAATGAGACTGGGAACATGTAACCCTTTTTGTTATTGCACACGGAAGTCGAGACTTTTGCTATGTGCATAATGCATGTACACGAAATTGTTTGTATTCAGTTACTGATGTGCACGGCTTGCATTGCACACAGTGCTAAGCTAGCCTTCAGTCCTTCAGAATAGCAGAGAATAGACAATGATAGAATGTTTCAAACTTTATTGCTTTGTTGAGAGAGCAATCCTTTTGGCTCTGTTCCAGTCTTATTATACAAATCCTTCCTAAACACACTTTCTGTCTATAGCCTTATTATTACTCTTGTACGTTTCTGTGGCATCCATCATCTGCTCATACATATATATACAACTGCATCTATTCTATGATATTATATATAAACGCAGATATTGTAAACATCATAAATAATACGCTTATCTCGTGTATATCAATGCTTTAAACCCGGTTAAATAAATATTTATTATTTGTCCGCGTCTTCAAACCATTCAACATTTGACATTACATCCGAATATTAATGTAAATACATCATAAAACAAAAGCGTGCCCTTTTCATGTAACGCAAGCAATTCCACATGCCAATATTTTATTAGCTTTACTAATAGCTTTATTATTTATACGAGCAAAATCTATCTATTGTATACGTTTATATATTTAACTAGATATTTTATAAAGATAGACTTTTCTCGAATGCAATTTTGCTAAGTAATATGATATTATACATAAGATGTGTATATTATTGATGAATTTATATTTACATTGCTTAAATAATCACACGTCAAGGAATAGTAGCAAGGTATTTAATACATAATAAAACGTACCAACCAAAATTGCTAAAAAAAGTGAAATTAAATCAATGAATGCATTTAATTTTGGAATTTATACCTAAGTATAAATTTGTGTATTTTTAAACGCGTTCTATAAATTTGGCGTGGATTTAAATGGACAACTGGTGAAATAAAAGTTGTATGGTGGCTGTGAGAAAGTTGGGTATCTGTGATTTGAAGTAAGGGATGGATGGCGTATAGTGTGTGTATAGGAACAATTAGTCTAGAGATGAGTGAGGCAGTGGAGTGAAGGAGTAATAAATATTGGCGGAGTTATTATTGGTGAAGAGGATGATTGTCGGGAAGTGAGTTGGATTGGGGTTTTCCTAGTCATGGAAGTTGTGAGGAGATTTTCCGTGGTGACTGGTGAGGGTGTCGTCGTGCCTCGTGTTTGGTTGTTGGACTATTTATATATTCGCGAATCTTATTTTATGGCGTACATGGAAGATGTTTGCTAAAAACGAATCTGTATGATAAATGAGAGGAAGAAGGAGAACTTTGGCCATTAAACTTTTCTCGACTTGACTTTGCGCCATAATTTATTCCCAGGAGCTCACCCATGTGTTTTCTGTTTCTCTCCCGTCCTTCCTCTCGTAGATGCACGATGCGCCCTTTCTTCCCATCCAACAAATCCTCTTCTTCTTTTTCCTCTTCAGCCCCAAAGATTTCTTTATAAATTCCTTAATTTATTTTTCACACGCGACATATACTCCTCTTCCTCCAACTACAACAACCCATTCACAATGCCCACTTTCCTCTCTGTCTTTACAATTTTGCTCCACTTCCTCCTCAATCTCCTTTCCACTACACAAAAGGTGCTTCTCTCCCAAGACACCGCCAAACACTCCTGACACGAATATTCTATTTCTTCTCAATTTCCTCTTCACCGTCCCACACTCCTCTTACTCCGATTAATAATTCTATAATCGCTCATATCCAAAACCTTTATGCTACTGCCTTTATGCATTCTTCCCATCAAACCGTGTCAATTCTCCCCGCTCTACAATTTATTTGTATTACATTATACTCCCACATTCTAATTTATAGATGCTCTCTACTACAAAGAATTTTGATATTCTCACCTCCCATAAAACGCTCGTCGTCTTATTAAAAATTCCAATAAAGATACTGCAACACTACCTAGATACAATAAATTTTCTGAAAAACTAAACGTGCCATGAAGGCAAAATAACTTGTAAAAACGATATTTCTATGTAGGTAGGTCTATAATATTAAAGTAGTAAATCATACAGATACTACGTATATTATTATCTATTTTTACTGAAATTAATCATGTTATTCCTTGCAATATTTTCATTAGGTACCTATATACAGTGTGTTTCACTTTAAACTTTGAGTAGTTAATACATTCATGGTACTTTTAGGTCGCTTAACTTCGCTGTCATACTTAAATTTTACGGCATTCTATACTTAATTACAGTACATTTTTAGAAGCACTTGAAAGCACCATGCAATATTACTCAAAGCGTCACAGGAATCACCCTGTATTACATAAGTTCACATTGTGAAAAATAATTTCATAATCATTTGTTATAATGCTTTCTTCTGACATGCAATAATTTTCGGCTTTCTTAACTATTTACATAATAAAATCGAAAAGGCTTTTAAAGCATTTTCGATATAAAAACCATGTAAAGCAATATGAAATAATGATATATCTATACTTTGTTATTTTAACCCTCAGAAGACAGACTAGCGTTTTTGCCTTTCGGCAAGTAGGAATTTACTAAAGCGCACAATATTCCGTTTTGAGATAGTAGTAATTTGCATGAGGCAATGTGGGGGTTGAGGTTTAAATGAATAGCATTAGCGCTGATGATTATTTGACTTTGTTGTGGTTGTGGACAGGGAGAAATGCTGTACATTCCTGAGAACGACATAATGCTCTTTCTCTGCTCGCCATCCGTAATGAATTTGGACGATTTGACCAAGTAAGTGCCTGCTTTCACTTACATTTACATACCATGCCCAAACAAACAGCACATTAGTAGCTCCGTTCTCGTAAGGCTTTCTTTCAATCAGTTCCCTTCCCTGTTTTTCCAAACAAGACTTTTCCATCAGACAATTGTACTTTTAATGCAAATCCACTAATTTCTAGTTTGTTTCATTCAACAACGACAGACACCGTGCCCAACAAAATCCAAAGGCTTAAAAAGACCTTAATTACAAATTGCAATAGCTAAGACCACTCTCACTCTTGCTGCTTTACTTTGCTCCAGTTTTTGCTTTCATGTTGCTGCTTAATGATACAATGCGTTTCAACTTTTAATTCCTATCTTTATTTCATCTTGTTAAATTCACCTTCATTTTACAATACACTTATTCCTTGTTTTCTAAATTTTCTATCCCGTACTTTTACTTTCTGTTACTAACCTTGAAACTTGTGTTAATTCTGAACTTGTAATTCCAAGTTTATAAGTAGAAGCCGTCATCCATTAATTATGCATAGTAGTATAAAACTAGTAATACAAAAACTGAAATGATAGGCACAAAAAATTGCAAACTAACCAACGATCAACAAAGTTGTATTAATATTAATGGCACGAATATTCTTGAAAGTTGTCCTTATGCAACTCAACCAAGCTTGTGTTCTTCCTCCCTAATGCACACTGTTACACAATGTGTGCTATAATATATTATATTAGTTTCTGCGGCTATACTGCTCATTGCCTGTCTTGCACATAAATTAATGTTAGTTTCTATGATGACAATTTAATTGCAGCACACATCTTGAGTAATAAAACTAATCTTGAGAATGGATAGATAGACGATATCTAAAAATAATATTTATATAGCTTACGCCTAAAATACTATGTTCCTTGATGAAGATTGAAGGATCCTCCAATGAACTGCAACATAAAATATAATGACAATGTGTTACTTCACAAAGCAATTTCGATACTTTTTTGGGTTACATCACTAGACATGTGTATCCAGTTAATAAGACGCCAGAAAAGTTGAGAAAGATGGAACAGGATATAACATCTGCAGTATATAGAAGCAGGAATTAACAAAATAATAAATATACATAATATAGATGCAATATATTTTATAAAATATGACACAATATGAAATATAAGTAAATACAGCTTAGTTAGACGGAAAATGAGAGAGAGAAAGTAACAGAGGGTAAACATAATGTTATAGGTAGATAATACGAGTACATCTTAAGGCGAAATAATATACAAGCTGCAGAAATATATTTTCCATTTCTACTAGCTGCAGCTTTGTTGGTTTTATTGTAGTGTCTACCGCAGCAACTTCAAATCTGTATACTTTGTAGATAAAAACAAAGCTAAAAGATAAGGGTCGTTGTATACAAAGCAAATGACACAAGTCTGCTCAATTGTTCAATTAATAAAGAACCCAATATATCCTCAAGTTTTCACTCATTGTAGTTTCATATCCAATTCTATTTGGACAAGGACAACAAAATATTTACAAAAAATTGAATTATTACTAATAAAACTTTTCTTAAAAATTCCCAGCGCAGTGTTGGAAATATTAAATGATAATGGTTGTGTACGACAACCATAAAAAGCAGTTCAATTAAAATGTATACTTACCTACCTAACTACATTAAAAAACAATTTAAAATCTATAGTTTAGTTAAAATATTTGACATCTCTAGTCTTAAAGCTGTATTTGCAAAGAGCTATTTGTTAGAAAAGAAGGAGGAATGCTTCGTTTTAAACTATTACCCGGCTCAGGTCATATACATAAATAAAAACCTAGTAGATTATAATATTATATTATCTGAAGTTCTCTTTGAAATCAAGATGCAGTGTTCATGTATTTTTAGAAAAGCTTTCAATACTTGTTAAACAGTGTAAAATTGACATGGAACTCGGAGACCAAAATATTGCTTTTAGAAACACGCTTTTTTACATTTTTCCGATGGAGTGCAATTTATTATTTGCTCGGTACTGAAATGAAATTTGAAATGAGTGTACTTTGAAATAGTGAAAGCTGAAGTGAGTCATGTCTGAAAGGCACGGATGAGTATGAGGCATTGTAATGAACATGAATAATGCAAACCCACTTACAGGTAGTATCAGTGTAGATCAAGTGGATAAAGCTGTCATAGTAATATATTGGTGTAAAAAGCGGAATAGCCAGGTAATACAGAAGAAGTAGACCTTTGTCTTTATTAGAGTCGACATTGGTGATGCATGGAGGAGGAGTTTTAACGACTGCGCTTATTGCATTGATGTAAAACAAAATTTATTTTTCTCTGGAGGGATTAATGAAAGTGCCTAGCCGGTATTCCAGTTACATTTCAGAGTTTCTCATTTACTTCTTATAAATTGTAGTAAATACCATTCCAGCAGGAAATGAAATCATTACTTTGTCTCTGTATTTTGAGTGTGTGTAATAAAAGTAATTCCATGACCACTCAACCCAATATACTTTCTGAATTATAATTATAAGCTACCCTCTTATTTAGCAAGTGCAATATTGTGCACTTGTATTACACAGTTCAAGAGAATAGTGGTCATTACCATGAAATTACTATTTCAGTAAATATTTGAACAACTGGTAAACATACACCAAATGTAATGGAACAAATGTAATTCCTGCCTTATGGCGTATTCAAGCGACAGCGTGTTAATTAGTAACCAACATGAGAAAATATTTTAACAATGTTTCGTTGGGTCATCTGTTGATTTAGCAAAGCTTAGGTAAATTCTTGTGAAATTTGCATTTTAGCTTCGCTTTATTACATTACTATACAGCGTAACACTTTCACTATCTTTTTCGCTTTTTCCATTAAGGCACATTACAAAGTCATTTTAGTTTGTCTACAACAAACGAAACGAAAAGATCCTCCGCCACATTTCCTACCACATTGATGTGCTTAATTAATATGTGCTTATGAGGAATAGAATTAACTAAGTGCTTTTATAACAACACTGACTAATTAAAATAATATTAAATATTATTAATTTTTTTATAAATTTAGTAAATTTTACTAAATTTATTTAAAAATTCATAGAAAAAACTGACCAGTGATTTTTCGTACCTATAAACTTCAAAGTAGTACTTCTTATACTACCGAATAAAAAATTATATCTATGGTTTTACATTTCTATACCATAAAATCAAATATACATAAAACACCACATTAAATTCACCAAAACCTAAGCAATGCAAAAACTACTATATAGGGTTGGACAAAATGATCATTTCCCTATGTCCCTATCCATATGGCGATGGCCAATCTTAGCATACCACAGAGGGTTCTAACAAAAGCGATCAACAGTCAACACTACTTTGTAGCGAATCCTTTTGTGAGTCCAAGTATGAAGCATCTAAATGTGTAAAAAATTAGGCCGTCAAATGCCAAGTTAAAAAATAAAACGGGACAATTAGAGGAATTTACGGCGGTTTTGAATTTATTTAGAGCGTAATAATTTTTTTACTGCAAAATAATTTCTCGGTCAATTACAACTTTCTGAAGATTTAAGAAAAAATAAATGAAATTTTCAAAAATCGTCAAAACTTGCGAAAATTGACTGATTCGTTTAATTTTGATTCGATTGACCTTCACCGATTGGAGTGATATTTTGTGGGTTTGTCCAGAATTTGATGTTTAACACGCCTGAGAAATTAGTTTTCCAGGAAAATATTTAATACGGTCTAAATAAATTCAGAACCGCCATAATTCCACTCATTGCCCCATTTTATTTTTCAACGTGACATTTGGCCGCCTAATTTTTGATCGATTCAGATGAAATGTCATTATATGGACTTGAAAAAAGATTCTCTACAAAGCAGTGCTGAGCGCTTGTGTTAGAACCTTCTGTGCTATTGCCTTTTTAAACACTTTCGACATTTTAGTTTAAGAAATGAAAAAGATTTTTCAGATGTTTGACAAGCTGTTGTACTGTCTTAAGAATTCCCCTTTTTTGAAGCATACTTTATTTGATAAAGTTAGAGATCTTTTTGTTTTTTGCCATTTATTACGAATACAATAATATGTAAAAACAACTAGGAGTAGCAATAGTACTTCCGAAAATACTAGCGGAATGTTATTATGGCTGCAGGAGTAGCATTACATTGAATAACGAGTGTAAGAATTATATGTTCTACGAAGTAGCATTGAATAAGAGAGTGAGTGGTTGATGAGTGCAGGTGGATTGAGACGGAAGCGGGGGAATGAGGACACCAATAAATAAATATGAAGGCCAATCTTGTGTATTGGTAGCGAAAAGTCATGAAAACGTTTTATTTGCCATTGCGATTTTATTGTGGGTTGTATTTTTATTGTAGACGTGGGCTTTATATCAGCGACATTCCGTTGCACGATGCCACACGGGATTTGGTGCTGCTCAGTGAGCAATTCGAAGCTGAGTACAAATTGACACAAAACTTGGAAATACTCACAGACAAACTGCAGCAAACTCATCGGTAAGTCAAATCCAAATCTCCCGATTTTTTCCTCTCCCATTCTATCTTTTCATTCGGCTCTTGTTCCACTTAAAGCACAATTACATTTACGCCATCATCTCCTTCTCCAATCTCCCGTTTTTTACTCACTCTCATCTTCCACGGCTTAGGGACGCTTGCTGAATCTCTATATAAATTCCCCGGCAGAAATCATTGTTTCTATGGACATTATTGTCACTCCGACTCTCCCAACGACCATTTTTCCATGACGACCCAATATAAATCTGTAGTCTGCAGTCACAGCCAGTATTAACATCCTCAACCTCACGCCACACACAAACCATACGCTGTTGACATACGTTCATCTTGTGTGCAAGGCCGTGTGTGTCGATTAGTTTACATGGACAGCAGCATCCGCTCCTTCCGCTCCAGCCTTAAACCAATCGCAACGCCAGCAGCTTTTCAATTTCTTTCCTACATTTCGATAATAATGTCATTGTACTCATCCTCCACCAACTTCGTTGCACACCATCCGTTGCGAGATTCCACTCTCCAAATTTCATCCACATTTAATTGCAAGGAAAAAAATCTAGAGATTTTGGAAGCAAAAAACTTTTTTGTTTTTCTTCAAGAGCGCTTTTGTTTTGTATTCAGAATCTTTTGTATGCAGTTGCACGAGTCTGACTAGACTTGGTTTTTCTTGTACTTTCATTAAACTGGACATTATTAAAAGCCTCGAGCGCTGATAAATTGGAAGACATGCTTTTTGTATGGAAAAGTTCAAGAGAATGTGGATCGCATAATTTTATGTCGATCTAATCCTGCAGCGGACATCTCCAATCTCATGTAGATTGTTTTTTATTTAACTCTACTAGGCCACTTCCTGTTCACAGATTTTGTTTGAAATTGAACTCATGTTTCATCATCATGTTGAAACGTTTGAATGAACGGCATAAGTATATCATGGTCGTATACAAATTTAGATTTCGGGGATGCGCATGACTAAACATCGCCAAAAAATTCGTTTTGGAAAAATAACTTGAAATATTAATATCTAGAGCATGTTTCAAAATTTCCTGGGAAGGGGCCATTGCTCTCCTTTCCCTTCCCCTCAATACAGCCTTGTCAGGTATTGCGGGCTTCCGTTTTATCATTCTTGTTCAGAACAATTGATTATTTTTTCTTTTAACTTAACATGGTTATATGAGAAGGCTGGGAGGTTTTTATGCTTCAGAGATTTGATTATAAATTCATTTTAAATTGAGTTAGTTTTCGTTTAGACGACCTTTTAAATTTCATATGACTCTAGAGAAGAAAGCCTTTCGTCAAGATGCAATGTCCAGTATAATAAAAATTGTACATTGGGCAAGGATTCTTGAAGAAAGATTCACAAAGTCAAAAGGCAAAAAGACGCATGGAAGATTCTAAGATTAGATATTCTCTTTCATTTTACTTTTTACTTGTAGTGTAGCGTTGACCGTGTACCTCGTATTTTTTGGTCAAAAAGTTCTTAAATGTTCATAAGCTCAGGCTGAAAGTAAATTATAATTTAATATTACTGCCAGGTCAGACATTGCTTTTTGCAGTTCAAGGCACTTTGATCGTAAGTGAACTGGAGTGGCTACATCGGATAAAAAAGCCTTGAAGAAATGAGACGGCAATAATGTTGAAAAGAGTTTGAAGGACTACTAAAAACAAAAATAAAAGCGCTGTATAGGAGCCAACCTGAAACTTAAGTGTCACTTGCTTTGTAAAATGAATTTATGTTTTCGGACATAAACACAAAATATCAGATCTCGGGATCTGAAGGGAACAATTTGAAGAAAGTATTTCTCAGCACTACAACAAAGAAGTTGTATACAATACCTACTCGTGCAATGCAAGTAGTCCTTGTTCAGTTTAGATCAACGAGTAAAAGCAACGTGTAATATTATTTTGTTTTTTAGTTTATTTATTTATTTTTATTTGTATGTGCTCAGGGAGTTGGAGAATGAAAAACAGAAAACAGATAATCTTCTCTACTCTGTTTTACCGCCGACCGTGGCCAATGAATTGAGACACGAGAGACCTGTGCCTGCCAAACGATTTGAATGTGTAACTCTCCTGTTCTCAGGAGTTGTGGGATTCACCGAGTACTGCATCAGAAACTCAAACTTCCCCATGAAAATCGTTCAGCTCCTTAATGCCATCTACACAACGTTTGATGTTCTCACAGATCCCAAGAAAAACCCAAACGTCTACAAGGTACTAAACAGTTAAACCAAGCATCAAAAGAGCTCATTCATGCAATCGCCTCAATTTTCCTATCTTCTTTATTTTGTTCGAGCTCATGAAAACTTCTTGATTCACTCTACAATATATTGGACACGTTGCATTGGTTATGAAAATATATTTAATTAAGCTGCTTATTAGATATCGCAAAATTACTTATAAAGTTTTTATTAAAATTGTTCTTTTTAACGAGTGTTTTTCAAAAATCAAAAATTTAAGAATTTAAATAGTATTTGGGAAGCATAATTACACATACATTTCCAAATTTTATTCTATTCTATTTTCTGCAATTTTTATACTTGTCTCAATGCATACCCCTGATTTGGTGTGGGTGTGGGCTATATAGTAGCCTTTGAATGGGAAATAGTACGTTTTCAATGTCGTACGTCTGCATTTCCTATTAAGAGTTTTTATTTCCAATGAAGGGAGGGTCTTTAAAAATATGCCACTGAATAATTGTAAACTAATTTAAATGTAGTACTATTACGATGTGCGCTACGGGGAAATCAATACCGGCTATTTTTGTTTGTAAGTATAAAGATAGCACTGTAAACTTATGCATCCTCCGTGCAAATACAATAATTTGACTAATGGGAATGTGAGTCCAATAATTAAGAGTATACACACAGAGCAGACATGTAAAAGTTTTACGGTGGAAAATTATTACAATTTCATATTGAATGATTTATGTGGACGACTATAATTAGACTGATGTAGTAAAGTCACGATTCTGTTTTGCACAGACTGGTAGTATTAAATACAATTGACATGAATGAAAAGGGAAAATTATAATGAAAGCGATCTAAATAATATATGGGATGGGATGGGAAGATGATTTGTTATAATTCGTAACTAAATATGTGTTCAGTTGAAGGAATTGTAAATGAACAATGTGAATGGAAAGATGATGATAGCGATTTGTGTGAAATTTTTCGAATTAGGTTGAAACGGTGGGAGACAAATACATGGCTGTGAGCGGATTGCCAGAACCCTGTTTATCTCATGCAAAATGTATGGCTGGTTTGGCTCTTGATATGATGGACCTGGTGGAACAAATTGAGTTTGAGGATACGCAAGTGGTAATTTAGACTTGACTTTACTCACAATACGCTTCTTGTGTACAAATGTATATTTTTGTATATTTTAAAAAAGTATTGTTAGTTGGCAGGTATGGGGATTTGCAACATAATTGGACCAAACAATACAATACTTCTTTTCAGGGCAAATAGCAGTAGTTATTGTATACTAATACTAACAATACTTAAGTCCAGTTACCAATTGCATTTGTTTGCTACTGCTAGGTATATACTATATAACATGGCATGGTGCCCTGTACACGTTTTTTCTATTTCTACTATTCATTTTATTACGAACCTTGCTTGTGTTTGCCCACAACAAAATCTTATTTTTATATGTCCATTTGTTGCAAACAAATCTCAATGAAATTTTGCCAGGAATATTATTCATTTTCAGTTTACGTTTTTGCATTTGTTGGCGTTTGGCCAAAGTGAACAAGCAAACAAATCCAAATTGAAATATAATAATCTATTTGAAATAAATGTATTTATGTGCATGTATTTATACACTCGTGTACAGATTGTATATTTTTACATTATAACCAGACATCGGACTTGCATGTTCAAAAAAAAGGAAAACATGTACAAGTACATGTTCGAAAAAATGAGAAAACATGTTCAAAAACATGTTTATTGAAATAGCA